>LJIJ01001388.1:0-46286 GCA_001718145.1 Orchesella cincta
GGTTTCTTTTATCGGTAAAATTATTCATTGGTTCCTGGACAGTGTCTGAGTTGGTTTGAGGAAAAACTCAGGAATGTTATTGCAAGAAAAACAATACCTCTCATAGGCTTAATCTCTCGACAAAAATTGTTTTGACAGCGAGGCAAGAACTCGCCACTGTGATATAGATTATTTTTTCAAGACGACAAATAGGATTGCGATTTGAGACGAGGAGCATTGTGATTTTTTATGTATATTCCTAAACGCGAGTTGCTATATTGACTTTTTTTTGGGGCGTATTTCCGATACGCTTGTTTGATTGATTATAAAATTTTATCTACACCTAAATGGCCAATGCACATAAGCAGGCCAGACTTTCGCAGGATATTAACTCTGGCCGTCTAGTGTCCAGAAGAACTTTTGCATTACGGTATTAAATAAAGGGAAACCGCACGGATTCGGAAGTTTTCCTTTCTGTCTATTTTTTTTATAAACATGCAAAATAATTCCTTTTGAGCTTTTGCATTAAGCGTTTGTAATGAAAAATAAATTTAACCGCCTTAATAAGCGTAGTGGTTTTACATATAAGTTACACATTTGAAATAGATTTTAGAAGTTGTGCTTGTGAAAAAAGAAACTAGGGGCAAATGAAAAAGCTAATAAAAGAAGCAAAAATTACCCGACCTGGTAGCTAAAGAAAAATGAAGACACTGCAGTGTGTGATTGTTATGTAATTGAAATGTGTGACTATTTCGCTATTGAAGATAAAACAAAAATTTTTGTAGTGCCCTATAAAGAAAAATAATTACAGTTACATAGTATGCTAAGTTACCAATTATCATGTTCCATGGAGAACTAGTTGTTTTGTCCCAAATAAATTCCAACAAGCCATTGGATCCATGTTCAGAAGTTTTTTTTTCCCCTAAACTGGATTCTGGTTTGATGTAAGTTACAGTCAACTCTCTATTTAAGAGGCACCCCAAGGGGAAATCAAATCTGTCCACTATACAGAGTGTCCCTTATGTAGAAATACCAAAAAAGTTATGTAATTTAAGAATTTAGGCAATGTTGTCACTAAAACCAGCAGTGAGGCTTCCAGAATACACATATTTATTGACATTCTCGTCTAAAATGCGTTTACACTGTGTTTTGCCCCCAAAAAGGTTCCTAAAACATCAGTAAAGCATAAGATTTTTTTCAAACAATCCAATTAAATTCGTCAAAATTTGGAAGGAGCGGGGGGTGCTCCTAAAAAGAGGTAATTTAACATAGAAGTGTATGGTAGTGGGGAAAGGAAAATTGTCTACTATCGCGAGGTGCTCTAAATTGGAGGCGCTCCTACATGGAGTCAAAAACACATTGAAATCTGAAGGGCGGGCTCGCAGGGTGCCCCACGCAAGAGGTTGCCCTTAAATGGGGTGCTGCTTATGTCCGAGAGTTGAATGTAGCTAATTTTTCAATGTAGTTGAAAAAGAGGGATAAAGTATTACGCCGAAATGGTGTTGCAAAAAACAAGCTTTTGTGTCCGAATCAAGCATCGTTACCGTGTCAAAATGATCATATTTACTGCCCTTTGGTTGGCGTTTACATAAACGTTTCAGCAAACGAGAACATATTGGTAATAGAAGTTACGTATGGAACCAAAGGCGACGTTAGGCACTCTTTAATAATATTTGCTCACACCACTTTTTCTTTCCGTGTTCTGGATACGAACACCTAACATGTCTGATGAAAAACATTTAAATAAAATATGAGTGGAAAAGTTTCTACGAAAGCGAAAGGGAATTTTTTTATTGGTTTTAGATGCGGCTTGTCCTCGAATAGATTACTTTCACCGTTGCAAAAAAAGAATGCAGCTCTACTGAACAAATGGTTTTCTGAACAAATTAATTGGTATCCCATGTCAAAGTTGGAAACCTTGTCAAATTAATTAAGCTATAACGGCGAGATTGGACGCCCGTCTGCAATATCTGTTCGGATTTACGGTAATTTTTAATTTGTAAAATTAGATTTTGGAAGTAGAGAAGAGAAATTGGGCGCCGTGTCGCAAAAAAAAAGATTCGGGGAATATTATTTCAATTCAAAAGGTAGATTGGTGCTAACTTCATTTGAAGCTAAGAAAAATGTGGGAAGCTCTACTGAAAATTCAAGGAAGACTGCAACGTATTCGACCGTTCACGGTAGAATATTCCAAAGAAGATGACCAATTCTACAACAATTTGAGCTGGAAAACCAAACTAGCATCCATTTTGGTTGACTCAAATGTCATAATTTCGTTACTGGCATCTTTTTATGGACTCGGACGTCTTCTTTCAGAAACTGGGGATGAGATGGATGCTGTGCAAAATATTCTCAACTCTGTGCTACAAATCCTCTTCATCGGATTATATTCTTTGTCCCTTGCAGCAACGTGGACAATGTGGAAACGGAGCAGAGACACACTATGGATGATGAGCATGGGAAAGAGCTTTTATGGAAAGCGAGAAAAGCTCATAAGAAAGGTCGTAGGGAAAAGGGGAAAGAAATCAGTCACCGTGTTTGACTTTCTCCTGTATGGTATGGTTGTGATTGCTTTATGTGGAGCGGCAATCGTTGGGCTTTTGCCACTTCTCACGGATAAAACTCCAGGGCATGTTATTTTCAGTATCATATTGCCCCGCGAGTTTGTTACTGAAAATACCATTTGGTTAACGGCTATCTGTGTGGTTTATTTGGGAGGAATTGCAGGATTCGTTTGTCTACCAATCATGCAAGTGTTGATCTTTATGTGTGCAACTTTGTGGCGAATCTCTCAGCCATTTTACGACCTGGCTCTGATCATCAGCACACTTTGAGAGTATAGATGTCTTCCCCGCTGGAAATCCATTTTGGTTGATATTGAGGTAAATCCATAGCCAGGTCGTAAAATGAGCTGAGATTCGCACAAAGTTGCACACATAAAGATCAAACTTGCATGATTGGTAGACAAACCAATCCTGCAATTCCTCCCAAATAAACCACACAGATAGCCGTTAACAAATGGTATTTTCAGTAACAAACTCCGGGGCAATATGATACTGAAAATAACATGCCCTGGAGTTTTATCCGTGAGAAGTGGCAAAAGCCCAACGATTGGCCGCTCCACATAAAGCAATCACAACCATTCCATAAAGGAGAAAGTCAAACACGGTGACTGATTTCTTTCCCCTTTTCCCACGACCTTTCTTATGAGCTTTTCTCGCTTTTCATAAAAGCTCTTTCCAATGCTCATCATCCAGAGTGTGTCTCTGCTCCGCTTTCCACATTGTCCAGTTGCTGCAAGGGACAATGAATATAATCCGATGAAGAGGATTTGTAGCACAGAGTTGAGAATATTTTTGCACAGCATCCATCTCATCCCCAGTTTCTGAAAGAAGACGTCGAGTCCATAAAAAGATGCAAGTAACGAAATTATGACATTTGATCAACAAAATGGATGCTAGTTTGGTTTTCCAGCTCAAATTGTTGTAGAATTGGTCATCTTCTTTGGAATATTCTACCGTGAACGGTCGAATACGTTGCAGTCTTCCTTGAATTTTCAGTAGAGCTTCCCACATTTTTTCTTAGCTTCAAATGAAGTTAGCACCAATCTACCTTTTGAAATTGAAATAATATTCCCGAATCTTTTTTTTTGGCGACACGGCGCCCAATTTCTCTTCTCTACTTCCAAAATCTAATTTTACAAATTAAAAATTACCGTAAATGCCGAACAGATATTGCAGACGGGCGTCCAATCTCGCCGTTATAGCTTAATTAATTTGACAAGGTTTCCAACTTTGACATGGATACAATTAAATTTGTTCAGAAAACCATTTGTTCAGTAGAGCTGCATTCTTTTTTTGCAACGGTGAAAGTAATCTATTCGAGGACAAGCCGCATCTAAAAGCCAATAAAAAATTCCCTTTCGCTTCGTAGAAATTTTCCACTCATATTTTATTTAATGTTTTTCATCAGACATGTTGGTGTTCGTATCCAGAACACGGAAAGAAAAAGTGGTGTGAGAAATATTATTAATAGAGTGCCTAACGTCGCCTTTGGTTCCATACGTAACTTCTATTACCAATATGTTCTCGTTTGCTGAAACGTTTATGTAAACGCCAACCAAAGGGCAGTAAATATGATATTTTGACACGGTAACGATGGCTTGATTCGGACACAAAAAGCTTGTTTTTTGGCAACACCATTTCGGCGTAATACTTTATCCCTTCTTTTCAACTACATGAAAAATTAGTACAGTCAACTCTCGACATAAGAGCACCCCATTTAAGGGCAACCTCTTGCGTGGGGCACCCTGCTAGCCCGCCCTTCAGATTTCAATGTGTTTTTGACTCCATGTAGGAGCGCCTCCAATTTAGAGCACCTCGCGATAGTAGACAATTTTCCTTTCCCCACTACCATACACTTCTATGTTAAATTACCTCTTTTTAGGAGCACCCCCCGCTCCTTCCAAATTTTAACGAATTTAATTGGATTGTTTGAAAAAAAATTAATGCTTTACTGATGTTTTAGGAACCTTTTTGGGGGCAAAACACAGTGTAAACGCATTTAAGACGAGAATGTCAATAAATATGTGTATTCTGGAAGCCTCACTGCTGGTTTTAGTGACAACATTGCCTAAATTCTTAAATTACATAACTTTTTTGGTATTTCTACATAAGGGACACTCTGTATAGTGGACAGATTTGATTTCCCCTTGGGGTGCTCTTAAATAGAGAGTTGACTGTAACTTACATCAAACCAGAATCCAGTTTAGGGGAAAAACTTTCTGAACATGTGGATCCAATGCTTGTTGGAATTTATTTGGGACAAAACAACTGTTCTCCATGGAACATGATAATTGGTAACTTACATACTATGTAACTTAATATTTTTCTTTATAGGGCACTACAAAATTTTTGTTTTATCTTCAATAGCGAAATATCACACATTTCAATTAACATAACAATCATTCACACTGGTGCAGGTTGCTCATTTTTCTTAGCTACCAGGTCGGGTAATTTTGCTTTCTTTTATTAGTTTCATTTGCGCCCTAGTTTCTTTTTTCCAAGCACAACTTCTAAAATCTAATTTCAAATGTGTAACTTATATGGTAATAACCACTACGTTATTAAGGGGTTTAATTTATTTTTCATTACAAACGTAATGCAAAAGCTCAAGGAATTATTTTGCATGTGTATAAAAAAAATAGACAGAAAGGAAAACTTCCGACGTGGGTTTTCCCTTTATTTAATACCGTAATGCAAAGTTCTTCTGACACTAGACGGCAAGTAATATCCTGGAAGTCTGGCTGCTTTATGTGATTGGCATTTAGGTGTAGATAAAATTTATAATCATCAAAACAAGGTATCGGAAATACGCAAAAAAGGTCAATATAGCAAACTCGCGTTTAGAATATACATAAAAATCCAATGTCTCCTCGTCTCAAATCGCAATCCTATTTGTCGTCTTGAAAAAATAATCTATATCACAGTGGGAGTTTTGCTCGCTGTCAAAACAATTTGTCGAGAATAAGTATGAGAGGTATTGTTTTCTTGCAATAACATTCCTGAGTTTTTCCCAACCAACTCAGACACTGTCCAGAACCAATGAATAATTTACCGATAAAGAACACCAGCAAAAAGCAATCACATTTGAACATATTTGTCGCAAAACATTTTTGTTGTTCAGCGAATATGCGTGTTCGGCTTCCTTTGAAATATAATGTGAACAACATTTTTATCAGAAACCTGATGATGGCATTAGTCGGCACATCTTTTGTGAGCAAGATAAACATATTAGATTGTGCTGTTAGAGTAAAGTATTTAAACGTGCATAATTTACATTACAGTTAATCAGTTATCCATTGTGTTTTTCAGCTGTGCAAAAAAATTTGGTCTCACAAAAATCTACTTGAAGATCGTAAAATGAAAGCAGAGAAAATAATGTTGTGGTTTGTCGGACTTGCTTGTCTAATAAGTTCCACAACTTCTCTGAACATCCACGGAAATGTGATTATCGGTGGCCCCTGCAGTGCCAGCACTGACTGCGTAGGAATCCCGGGACTTTCCTCAGGATGCTACAATAATCTGTGCGTTTGCACACTTAGTTATATTCCCTCTTTTTTGTTAGATGACTGTCTCCTCATTCTCAACTCTCTGGGAGACCAGTGCAAGAACCCCAGCAATGTCGGGCTGGAGTTCCTGGGGCGTTCAGTACTTGCATGACAGAACGCTGTGCTTGTACACCCGAAGCTGTCAACGTCCCTGGTCAACATCTTTGTTATCGTAAGGCAGAGGAAATCGGAGAATTTTGCGAGGTGGATATCCAATGTCAAACTAATTTGGGAGAGCTGAGTCACTGTCGGACTGACGGAGTTTGCGATTGCATTGAAGGATACACCCCAACACCAGATTACAAAGGATGTGTTCCAAAAAACCAAAAGGTACTTATCGGTGGCTCCTGCAGTTCCAACGACGAATGCTCAGGAAATCCCACTTTCACTGTGGAATGCACATCATCGTCAATGTGTGCTTGTTTGGCTGGCTACGTCACAAATATCCAGATGAATGACTGCCTTCCCATTGTTAACAGCTTGGATTCCTACTGCTCAGAATCCCAACAGTGTCAGCAAGGCACTCCTGGAACTTACAGTGTTTGTAAGAATTCTACAACATCCCAGGGTCATAAAGTCTGCAAATGTACCGATCATGCTGTGAACCAACCTGGACATGAAAAGTGCTTCCTAACAGCTTTGAACGTGGGATCCCCCTGTGAGATTCAAGAGCAATGTATTGCAACCCTGGAACAAAGCCAGTGTATTGATGGAACTTGCCGATGTCTGGATTCTGCAAAAATTTCTGCAGATGGGGTAAAATGTGTCGTTGAAAAAAATGAATAATAAACTGTCATGAATAAAAATATATTGGTCAAATCGTATACATTCTTTTTGCTCATTGTATTTATAAAGCTGTAAATGTATATGCAAATAAAATGACACTTTCCATCATCATCACCATTGTGAAATATTAAGCTGTCGCAGAATATTTCATAAAGAACTTTGCTGATGAGGTTTGGCTCCAATATCATATCAATCAATCAAAAATGACATTTGCTAAAACAAGATAATATAGACATGTTCTCGTTCCTCATATTTTTAATACAAAAATCGCTGACATTTTTTGGTATGCTTACTTATAAATAAAATCTTTATTGTTTGGTTTCTAGTTTTTATTAGCAAGTTTTTAAATTTTTAAATAGCTCTTCTTCACACGCCTTTTTTAAAATGTTTATTGATTTTAGAATAACTTTCAAGAAACCCAAAAATTTAGAATTTAGTTTTCAACTAGTTATTTTAGCCTAAAATACATTTTTCAGTGTTGAGTGCCCACAAGCCTTGCACGCAAGTCGTGCACTACATGTAAATTATTATTAAAATTAAAATTATTATTTTAAATCTACGCTTATTATAGAAATTTCTAAAAATTATTATGTACATGCTGTTTTTGTGCTTAAACTTCCTATTGAATGGTTTATTTTTATTTAGATAGTTTTAAATTTTAATATGCCTCTCACTCCAATCAATAAGTCTAACAAACGTATACGAAAAAAAATTATTTGATTGATTTGGTGATAATGTGTACAAAAAATTATTACCAAGTTCAAAAGGCGAAAGATATAGATAAAAGTTCAAGCATTGCATTTGCTAACTTAAAAATTTAAGGTAAACCAGTCGGGAATTGAATTCATTGGTCAGCTAAAAGAAGGGTCACCGTGCCATTAACCACCTGATTAACTGTATTCAACAAGGTTGTTCTCTGAAGACAGCGAATACTGCCTATCTCGATTCCTAATCTGGTGTGTAAGAGGGTCTAAAGTCCTTTCGTCAGGGCCTTGTTTTGAACCCAGTTTGTTCGCGGGCCAGAAGTTACAGAATTTGTTTCCTTCCTCTGCACTTATCATTGAAAAGCTGTGGATGATAGCAGTGACGAAAACGCAGATGATATCAAATCCACCAAATATAAGTAGCATTATTGGAGCCAAATCCTTGTAAAATTTGAGACAAACGAAGGTTGTAGTAACGTTGATTGTGAATCCAGTCATGATAACCAAGGGAAAGTAGACGTAACCGAAGCTGTTGTAAGCCCTTAGCATCAGCACACGTTGCAGGTAGAGACGCCGTCCACGATGGAAATTTAATTTGGTTGACTTTGACGAGATGTCGTAACCTGGTTTTAGGATGAGTTGAGATTCGCACAAAGTTGCACACATGAATATCAAAACCTGCATGATAGGTAGACATACAAATGCCGAAAGAACTCCCAGATATGCTACGCAGAGAACCGTTAACCAAATAGACTTTTCAGAGACGAACTCCTGGGGCAAAATGATACTAAAGATGACATGCCCTGGAGTTTTATCCGTGAGAATTGGCAAAAACCCAACAATTGACGCTCCAAATAAAGCAATCACAACCACTCCATAAAGGAGAAAGTCGAATAGAGTGAAGGTCTTCTTTCCTTTAGTTCTTTTCAGGAGCCTTTCTCGTTTTTCGTTAAGGGATTTTCCCATGTTTATCATCCAGAGTGTGTCCCAACTTCTTTCCCACATGGTCCAGGTAGCTGCAAGGGACAAAAAATATAATCCGATAAAGAGAATTTGCAGCACAGAGTTCAGAATGTTTTCTAAAACATCCAGGTTTTCCTCAATGGGCTCCGAAAAGAGGAGCTTTAGCTGGTAAAACGAAGCAAGCAGACAAAGAATGACGTTTGAATCTATCATAAACGATGCTAGTTTTGATTTCCAGCTCAAATTGTTATAGAATTTGTCATTTTCTATGGAAAATTCTACTGTGAAGGGTCGTATGTTTTGTAATCGCGTTTGTATTTTCAGTATTGCTTCCCACATAGTTTTTCCTTTGACTTGAAATCCAATCTAAATCGAAAGACTTGTACTTTACTAGCTCCTCACAAATGAGTTTGAATACTTTTTGGGTTTCGTAGTTTCTATTAGACGAAGAAAACTGGAGTGAAAGTTTTTGGACATCTTAGAATTCTTCTGCGAAATAAGACAAAATGGCCTTCGTAAGTTGCTGTTGAGTAATTTATTTCAGATAAATGGACAAACCAACTCTAAAAGCACTAAAATCCGCTTTTTCTTCATAGGAATTTTTCCACGAGCCAATTTACCACGTTTATATAAAACCTAAAAAGCACATGGAATAGGTTTGTGCATTATAGCAAGAACATAAAAAGCTTGCACTGAAAAAACACTTCCAATTTCAGTAGTATTTGCTAGTATCATATCATGATATCTGATTTCTCTGCATAGTTATGCTACCAGGGCGGACATACATATTAATTATTTGTGAAGAATGTAGACAAAATCACTCTATGACTAATAAACTTTCAAGCTCACCATTTCGGGAGATTTGACCATGAAAATATATAAAAGTCAAACGCTAGTAGAAAACTATCTCCTTCCAATAAATCAAACCGAACTCTTAGAAATATCTGATAACAGCTACTACAAGGTATGGAGCTCATATAAGACATATAAGACAAGCGATCTGGATATGTTACGTTTTAACTGGAAAGAACTTCGATGTTTTGAAAATTAGAGAAGACGACGGCTTTTTTCATTACCTTCCCTTGTTTGCATATGATATAAGTGATATAAGCTGATTAGTAGTTGACGTGCTACGATGATGATGATGATTTTTCGTTCTCATTTCATATATATGCATTACGGATTAGTATCAGCTATGTTGACTTGTGTACATGTTAATATAAGTTTAAAGTGTATGTAAGTATATACTGCAAAACACAGCTTATCAGAATCAACCTGCCAAAATTTGACCATGGCAAAATGATAATCTCATCACAAAAGTCGTAACACTTCAGAAAATGAACTCATTACAAAGAAGCAATAACTGTCGTTCTTATAATATTACCCGCAAATAATTGATTGATTCTATGAAAATTGCAAAGTGCTGACAATGCAGAAAATTGGGTGTATAATTATAGCATTTTTTAGTTTCCATACTATTGTACAAGGTAAGACACTAATCATTACAGTTTGCAAAACGAATTGACGTCAAAAACTGCAAACTTTCATTCAACCATTTTAAAGGTTTGGAATGCTACACCTGCGTCTATCAAGACACCAACTACCCTCTTTACTTTGATCCAATCCTGGAGCATCCCTCTTGCCAAAGGGGATCTATACCGGAAGAACGCTTAAAAAGGGACTGTTCTGAGTTTAGCTTTGGTGGTGGAGGCGAAGGAGAAAATGTTACGTATACTTGTATGGACTTGTCAATGGATGGATTCTTTCTTTTGAGTCCCATATTTACTTGGAATGGAACAATACGCACTTGTGTAGCAAGCTACAAAGGAGATGGTTCAGTTTTCACTGAAGAATGTCTAGACGGAAATCTGGGAAAGGTTTTGTTTGGTTCTAGTATTCCCGAGATTCAGGGTATTTTACAAGATTTTACGGGGTATTTCCATTCAGAGGCAACGGATGCACATGTTTGCAACTGTAATGAAGAGTTATGTAATAGGGATCAATGATTGTATTTTTCTGATTTACTTGTAAGTTAATAAATAACTTAATCCAATCCGTTTGCTCGTTATCATAAAATTATTTTGTAGGGATCAACTCAACAGTTAAATTTCTCACAGCATCGACAAAAATTATTTTCAAAACTTTTTTTATAAGCTACTCTAATTCATACACGTTTGCAAATCCAATGTTAACTATTACCTCTTTAGTATTCATGAGCGTTTAAAACTACATAACATTTTATAACGGTTTCATTACTACGTTTTGTAAAGATGCTGTTAAAAATTGATAATGACTGATGATGTGTCACTTCACACTTAATTCGTACGTATATCTTATAAATAACCAAACGAAAACCTTATATGAGTATATTACTGAAGAGAATTACTTTTATGCGTACATGCTGCAAAATCACTATGTTATCACAATCAACCTGTCAATCTTTGATTATTTTGACGATGACCTCATTCATAGATAGTTAAAACCTGACAAAAAACTCGCAATATATAGAAAATAAATATGTTAAATATTGTGTACATTATCACGTTTATTTAAATTGTATGTATACCCTGCAAAACATCTTTTATCAGATACAACCTGTGATTATTTGACCGTTGGAAGATAATTACCGCATCACAAAAGTCGTAGCACTTCAGTAAATGGACTCATTTAAAAGAAGCAATTACTCTTTTTCTCACAGTAGTAAGCGCAAATAATTGATTATATGAAACTTGTGAAGTGCAGAAAATTCAGAA
Source organism: Orchesella cincta (assembly GCA_001718145.1). Classification (NCBI taxonomy): domain Eukaryota; kingdom Metazoa; phylum Arthropoda; class Collembola; order Entomobryomorpha; family Orchesellidae; genus Orchesella; species Orchesella cincta. The sequence goes on from LJIJ01001388.1 coordinate 11,295, forward strand.
AATTTGCACTGTACTTATAGCCTTTCTCAGTTTTCTCTCCGTTATACACGGTAAGACGTTAATAATAACAGCGTTTTAAAAGAGTTGAGGAGTATCAATTTCAGCAATTTTATCCGCGTACTTGCATACAATAAATGTAAATAAAACATAATTTAATTCATACACTTTTGGAAATCCAATGTTAATTTTTACCTTTTGGTATTCATAAGCGTTTTAATGCTACATAACATTTTACAACGGTTTCAATATTTGGTTTTGTAAAGATGTTTAAAAAAATGATAATGACTGATTATTTGTCACTTCAACACTTGATTCGTACACGTATGCTATATAGTGACTAACAAATCCTTATATATTACTAAAGAGAATAACTTTTTGCGCACGTTTTGCGAAACACCATGTTATCCCAATCAACCTGTCAATCTTTGATTATTTTGAAGATAAGTTCATTCCTAGTTAAAACCTGGCATAAATCTCCGCAATATAAAGCAAATAAATGTGTTCATTATCAAAGGTTTTACTGACGATTACTTTATTATTTTTTTGCTAGGTAAAAGTGTTCGAGATTAATCGCAAGCTTTTGAGAATTTTACTAGCGTAAAAATGAAGACAGTTTTGTTGATACTGGTGTCTTTCACCAGCTTCCTTGCCATAACTCAAGGTAAGTAGGTAATTCATCGTTAAAAACTAAATTTAGTTTGTTATTTATACCATTTACAATTTTATTTTCTCGTTTTGATTAGGTCTGGAATGTTACAACTGCTACTACCAGGACAGCAGCCTTCCTATCGGTTTCAACCCAAAACTTACGGAGCATCCGTCTTGCCAAAGAGGATCTGTACCAGATGAAAGCTTGAAAGTTGACTGTTCCGAAGTTCACTTTGGTAGTTCTGAAGGTGAAAATGTCACCTACACCTGTATGGATTTGTCAATGGATGGGTCTTATAAGCCCTATTTTCACATGGAATGGAACTATTCGCTATTGTGTAGCAAGCAAAAAAGGGGATGGTACCGCATTTAAAGAAGAGTGTCTGGATGGAAAGCTGGGAAAGGTTACACTCCAGTCTACTGTTCCAGAAATTACAACTATTTTGGAGCAAGAAGCAGAAATGTTCAATTCGTTTTTTACGGATACACATGTTTGCAACTGTAATGATGAGTTATGCAACAGGGACCCATAAATTTGTTTAAAGTTTCGGGTTGGTTTAAATTTTCAAAGATTTTGTTATTCTTAATCGTTTGGTTTTGAGCAGCCAAATAATAAAAGCAATTTTAAAAATTTAAAAATTTTAAAAAGTTTGATTTTTGTCATACAAACAATACTCTATACAATTTGTCCGTATCACATGAATGTGGAAAAATAATAAAAAAAATACATGGAAAAAGTTTGATTTTAATATGCAATGCAAATTACAATCGATATGATCTATATCGCCTTTAATATATTATACATTTACAAACACAAGTTTCACTTTATATCTCGGCTTTACATGACGCACGAGCACATATCTTTATGGTGGTGTTGCCAAGTCAAAAGTCAAATTATATGAAAAAACAGGACATTTCCTATGTTTCATACAAAGTATAACGTTTTCCTTTTATAGATATAGTCAACTGGTATGTAAAAGAGAACCGCTGTGTGTTCCAAATGTAGAACTTCGACCTCAAAGTCAATGAATGAAAAGGAGATAACTAGTGTGCAGCCAACGTTGGTTATGCATTTATAAATGAACAGAACAAATGATGTAATGTAATGGGGTTCCACGTGAACAGAAACGGATGAGCTAAATACGTGATAAGAAAAAAGATAAGTAAAATATATTCACATACGCAGTTTTTATTTGAGCATATACCACAAACTTCCTTTCGTTTCGTTGATTTACATCATATATATTTATTTTTAATTCGTGGTGGTTGGGAATATTTTGTGGTTTGTCGTGAAAAAACATCCGTTGGTTTTGTAGCATTTTGTTGAGTTCAGAGAGAGCCCTGTGAGCTCAATTTGCAGAAAAATGTTTGCAATGGATAACGTGGAAAATATCTCAGTAGTTGGGTCAAAAAACTCACGGAAAAATGGATCAAAATCAACATGTCTTTTTTGTTACAGTCCCATTTTATTGGAGAATTCCAACCCTCAAGAGCAACCTGAAGATTTCCTGAAATTGAATAAAGTGTTGAAGGCATTATGTTTCCATTTACAAACAGGCAGTGGGATTGGGCTCCCAAAAAAGTGTTCAAGGAAACTATTCCCATTCTGTGATGAATGTGAAAAACTTCTTGAACATTTTTGGGAGTATCAAGAAATCATGGAGGCTGCAAAAAGAAGGATTTCAAAACTTGTCACGATGATTGAACAGAAAGTGGCAGATGGAGAACTAATTGGAAGAGAATTGAAGCTGCAAAATATTATAAAATTTAGGAATACTGAAGAAAGCAAGTTCATCAAACTGAGGGAAATGATTTTGGAAGGTATGCTAACACTGTTTAGTGTTTGTAATAATATAAATAGGTAGTCAGCGCCGAAATAATTTCAACCGAGAATATATATAAAGTATGAAGAAGGATGATAATTTTTTACTCGCTGAGTGCAAGAGTACAAACCAGGAATCTAAATTATTTCTTTGGATACACATCCACATTTAATTTTATAATTTTAATTAAAACTTCATATTTTTTGGTGGTATGGGTTTTCACCAAATTAAAATGAGATTCTGATTTTTTTCGATATTAGAAACATTATGACACTGTCAAGTGTAAAAACTGTTTTCAGTAGAATTAGTCAGAGAAAATAAAACTAAAATTGTATTTTATTGACATTTAATTTATTTATTGAATTTAATTCAAATTTCACTCAATATTTGTAAGTTACATCCAGATTTTCCAAATTTTAATAAAAATGTAATAAATGATTTTCTCGTTTAAATAGGATACCGCAACAAATTATTAATGAAACAACGTCTCCGGGACAATGTGGTTTTTGGAAACCGGACGCCAACACTAATTGAGCCAAACTACAGCCACATGGCCGTTATGAAAGACAATGAATTTAACTCCTTCAGATCCAGTCATTCTACAAATTTCACCGTAAACGAAGACACGCCTGAATCCTCATCAGCATCATCATCAGTAAGGAAAAATCAAATTGATACGTTCTCAGATGAACCAACAAGCTCACGAAAATTTAGAAAACATATCCACATCATCAAGTGTAATGGCTTTGATGATAAAACAGGAAATAATGTCAGTTACATTTATCTTTAAATATTTCATATAAAACTTGTTAAAGTATTTTAACACAAAATTAAATACACAGGTCATCAGCACAACATGAAGACTCAATTTCTGAAACTGATGACAGCTCGATTGATGTCGTTTCCGATGTAGGAGACGATATAATGGCCCTAGAAGTCCGTAACCGGCGCCTAATGTATAAAGGAATTGAAATATTTAAGTGTGTTGGCTCTCATCCAAATCAGGAATATTTAAACTGCAGCATTTGCAGCTATCGGGTTCCGTATTCCAAAAGCTGGTCTCGGAGTGACATGGGCATGACACCGTTGAAGAGGTTGAAAGAGCATATTTTAAATTTCCACGATGATGTTTTGGTTGCTAAAACTAAACCTAAGCCAAAGCTCCAAGCTGAAGTTAAACTTCATCCATGCCTGCTTTGTAAGGAAACTTTTACAACCCGAAAAGAACTTCGGGATCATAAGGAAACCCACCCATTTCAACAGACCCGCGAATGTGACATTTGTGGGCGCATAATGAAAACTAAGAGTCAGTTTCATCTAATTCTTCACAAATTTTCACACAAAAGCGACGAGGAAAGAAAGGCTGCTATTGCAGCGGGAGAAAGTGGAACGTATACGCCGCTGCTTTGTGTCAAATTGAGAAATCATTTTATGAGAAAGAAGAAGGTGGAAGGAGACACTGATTTCCGAGTTGGGATGAAAACCAAAAAAATTGCAAGAAGAATGGCAATTATCAAGCCCGTAAATTGTCCAATTTGCGACAGAGTCTTTTCAAAGAAATGCTATTTATCGCGTCATTTAAAAACCCACAATTCGAACTATAAAAAGCAAATGAGAAAGCAAGTGTATTCTAAAAAGAGCACGTTGTCTAATCTGATTGGATTGCTTCACAAGAGAAAGCCGGTGAACAAGAAATATATTCCAATTTTAAACCCACAAAAGTCAAACAATGGTTTGAGGTCTGTTCGAAGTTATAGACGTGGAAGTTTGAAAGTGGCTGAGCGAAATAGAATCGTTCAAGAAGAGACGGAATTTTCTGATGCTCCAATTTTGCAACGAATGGTTGATTTAGACTGAGCATCAGTTTTACAAGTAGAAGCAAGTAATTGATTTTTTCCCAATAAAATTTTACTTTTTGTGACAATTATTTTTATCAAAAAATTAAAAAGTCATAAATAAAACAACTTAAATGGCAACAACACAAAATAGTAAAAAAGTACATAAGTAAAATGACATTCGAGTTTCATTACAATTTAATAGCTAACATTCTGGTCTGTACAGTTAAAAGTATTCGAACTAAAGTCTGATAGTATTTGTTAATAGAATAACGATAGTAAAAATTAGGAAAATGGTGACTTTCCCATTCTGAATTCCAATGCCCGAATTTTTCTCAGGTTTTTCAGTGGAAACTTTGACTGTCGATTTAATAATTTTTGGTTTCTCAGACTCAGTTACGAAAGTCTGATTGCCACAAAGCTAACAAAAAATACAATTATCTTTAATTAAATTAACAATTAATCGATGTTAAGGATACAGAAAAGAATTTACCCAGATGCTATCAACACAATCATTAAAAGCCTTCCATTCTTTGCAAGGGCGTGTTGCCAGCTTGATAGCTGTAAATCAATTTTAGAAATCTTAAGTAAATGCGTTTTAAATTTGTTAATTTTTTGTTAAGGTAAGAACCTTTATCACTGCATTTCAAATGGATTTCCTTGGCCAATCGTGATGCCGTGTCGTTTTCCATGTCATCCATGAAAAACAAACGATTCCTCATGCCTTCAATCATTTCATCTTCAGAAACCAATTTAGCTATTTCATAGTTCCACTCAAAACCATTTTTACTATAATCTTCAGCTCTTACTACGAAAAGCGACTCCATCATACATTGGCGGTAGCATTCGTGCTAGAATTTAGAACGAAAGTTTTGAAAATACTTTTAAATTTATGACAAATTACATTTTGTAGGACATCTTACGTTAGTAATGGCCGTATGAACATTACACGAATCAAGGGCTTCTCTTTTAGTAAATGGTCCAATAACTAATCCAAAATTATCAGGGGTATTGTAGCCTTCGTGGCATGAAAGGTTTGGATATTCTTCTGATGCTTCGTCTGCCAATATCTAGGTAGAAATTCAAATATATCCATGTAAAATATAAAAAATTAGGTTGGTTTATAAATACTAAAAACTTGTTTTAAAATACTAAATTACATTGTTAAACAGCAAAATTGTACAAAGTAAAGTAAGAATGGACGAAAACTTAATGAATTTAGCAACCATATTTTGTTTTAATAAGAACACAGTGACAATCAACGGTTTGAAGTAACAATTTATTATTTTAGTAAGTTAGTTTTAGTTATAAAATCAGGCTTAGTTTCAAAATTTCCAACTCTCACAGCTTAAATTAATAGAGTAGCCAATGCTCATGTTACAAAAGTACGTTAATGAAGGCAATAAAATTTAATTACACCACATTACTATAATTTTACATAAGTTAAGTTTGATGATAGTGATGCAGATAACTAAAATGTAACTTAATTGTACAAAATTGTTTATTATCAAGAAATAAATGATTATTGAAAATTATAATGTTTCAATTTAAGTTGACTTGTGCGTAAAATTCTTATCAATTCAGATGAAATAAAAATGCATGAGCCAGAAATGCATAAAGGTTGCATGAAAAGACAAAGCATATATTTTTGTCCTTTACCCCATGCAAAGCGGAGCACACTCAAAATCTTTTTGTCCATTAAAAAGGAAAATTTTTGTTCTTTTTTGCTAACCAATTTTTATGCAATTTAATTATTTAAAACCAGTGTATTGTAAATGATTACGCTACAAATTATTTAAAATGGGAGTTGATAAGCACAAATTGAAGGTGTGTTTTGTTTGCTTGAAACAGCTGTCAATCTTGAACAGGGACAAAATATTGGAAAGTAGTGAATCATTCGGTGATAGCAACATAGTTCTTTATTCCAAGTTTTTCAACTTTGTTCGAAAATACTTGCGAGTATCTGGGAACGATAACCACAGTGCTTCTTCATCAGTGGAAGTTGATAGTTTTTGTGACTCTTGTTCATCGAGAGTAAATCTCATTTGTGAGTTGTACAAGGAGCTATGTTCAGTGGAACTCAGGCTTTCCTCCAAATTGGAGGAGTTGGGGAGGTTGATCAAGGAGTCAAAATTAGAAGAGGAGGAGATGATGGTAGGACGGAAAGTGGAGGAGATGAGGAATTCCATCTTTCAAAAGTGTAAGGACATTTATTAAATCCAATTTCATAATAATTCAAAGAGCTGATAATAATTTTTGTAATTTATTTTAATGTTTCAATTTTAACAGGCTTCCAAAAGTTCGAGGAAATTAGTGAAAATCATAAGGAACAAGATGATGATAACTCCCACCGACGAACCAAGGAAGCAGCTGATTATGACGATCAGGATATTAAAATGGAGACGGAGAGTCTACCTCCACCAGATGATGAGGAGGAGGAGCATGGGGTGGTCAAAATTGATTTGGAACTGCTGTAAGATGGTTTTACTTTGATATAATTGACTTATAATTATAATAGTTGATAAACAACGATGAACACCTGGGTTTTTAGGAACAAAGGAGAAATTGAAGGAGGGGACGAGTTGGATTCTTGTGAAGATTATCATGATGACTCTTTCGGCGATGCTGGAGGTGATGATGACGATCATCAAGAACGGGAAAGTGAAGAGGACCACCCTGATCGTAGTTTTGAGAAGAGGAGCCTTAGAAAGAGAAAAAGAATGAAAACAGAGGAGGAAATAGACAAAAGTGATGCAGAATCGGATTCCGACAAGAGTTTTCAAGCTTCTAAAGAGGAGGAGGATAGCGAATTCGAGATTTCAGAGTTGGAACGTGGCACTTCGTACGCCTGTCTAAACTAACTAATTATTTATTACATTTTAATGAAATGATTTTATCATTTTATCATGGGTTTTTTGTTTTGTTGTAGAGATGAGATGGAGAGCGAGCAGGAGGTTGAGTTTGTGAACCCCTTACCATCATCATCACGACTGCGTCGCCCACCCCGAAAAGCTACGAAAACGTCTAAATCTTCAACAGTTAGAAAATCAGCTCGCAAATCCGACCCCCTTCAACTTCCAGATGACGATGATCCTTCTCAGGATGACCCTTGCTTGTGTAAAGTCTGTGGAAAACACCTTGAAACCATCACCAAACTCGCCAAACACTTAGAAAACCACGAGCTCAAACCCACGAAGAAAACCCTCCCATGTTCTTTCTGTCCAAGGGTCTTCATCCACGCTCAATCCCGCTACCTCCACATCTCCCGCAGCCACAAACGTCTCTCCACTCTCGCCTCTGCAACGAAATTCACCTGTGATGATAACCGCTGTCAATCCACCTTCGAAACCCAATCTGATCTCAACACGCATCTCAAAACACACTCCAAACCCATTCACACCTGTTCCGAATGCAAGGCTGGCTTCATCCTCCCAGAAACCTTGGAACTCCACTCAATCCTCCACGTCAAGAGGGTGAAATCCGGTCTCCACTACAATTATCCCTGTCCATTCCCATCCTGCCCCGTAAAACGACATTACGTCAAGGATTTGCGAACCCACTACAACATCCGGCACGGGATCTCCCTCGCAGTTTATAATTGTCACAAGTGTTCCCTCAGTTTCGGCTCTGAACGACATTTCTCCGATCATCTCAAAAAGCATGAGGAATCCCCAGATTCTTCCATTCCAATTTCCGAACCAGAGTCCGCCCTGGCTCCCGCACCTTGCTCGGAATGTGGACTCCAATTTCTCTTCTTGAGAGCGCTTGATAAACACCGGAAAAAAGCTCACAACCTCGGCCCAGAGTGCCCAATTTGCCACAAAATCCTCTGCGCCCGCAGCTGGCTTTTGGGTCATATGAAACTCATGCACAAACCGAAACCAGAAGGCTACACCCCGAAAAAACCAGGGCCGCCTAAAAAGACAAGGTATTTCCCTTGTGGAGATTGCGACCTCGTTTTTAATGAGAGAGCGACAAGAAAAACTCACTGGAAATCGACTCACCCGCCACGAAAACGGAAGGAAGATCCGTGTGTTTGTGAAGTCTGTGGAAGAAGCTTCAAATTCCGTTCCAGCTTGAGTCTCCACATGAACTTTAGTCATGGACCTCAAAACCTGGATGGTTTAAAGGTGAAAAAAGAGAAGATTTTCATGTGCCAACTCTGCGGGAGAAAGTACAGCAATCAGAAATGTCTTGATAAGCATGAACAAGAGCATCAAAGGGAGGGAGAAAAAGTCCCCAAGAAGAAAAGCTATGCTTGCCACCTCTGTCCACAAAAGTATTCCACAAATCAACGAAGGAGATACCATCTACAGCGAGTTCACAGGAAGGAGAAAGGACAGGAGTTTACGGAAGGAGAAGGGCCGCCGAGCCCGGTTTGGAAGTGCCTTTTTCCGGCGTGTAATCAAGAATATTTTGAAGAGAAGGAGTTAAAATCCCATGTAAAACAGGAGCATTCAGAAGAGAAGCCGGATTTTATGTGTGAATCGTGTGGAAGAGTGTTTCCAATTGCGCAAGGGTTGAAAAGACATTTGGTAACGCATGACGAGAAGCAAAGGCATAATTGCCCTGTTTGTTTGAAGTCATTTTCTCTTGCTTGGACGGTTAAAGAGCATTTGATTGCTGTGCATGGGGAACCGGAAGGGTTGGAGGAGGAGGAACTAGTTTGCTCTCATCCGAACTGCGGTGCAAAGTTCAAGAGTAAAAAGTATTTGGGTAGTCATGAGAGAAAAGTTCATCGGATTTATAGGGGCATGCCGAAAAAGAAGAGGACGAAGGTGAAAGAAAGAAGGAAAAAAGAAGTGAAAAGTAGTGATTGTAAAGAATTGTCGACTTGATTTTAAGGATAATTGTATTGTAAGCAGATGTATTTACGTAAAACTTGAATGAAATAAAGTTCGAAGCTCTTTAAACTATAATGAATTGAAGCATACTATATTTAATATGAATTAAAATTGTTCACTAGCAGAATTTCACATGTATTTTAGTTTCTATTAAAAAATTAGGCAGATTGGTTGGCCTGCGCTGCGTAGCTGGCTAACTTGAGAAAGAGAAAGTGAGCAGGCGCGAAGTTTGAAAGCTATCCATGAGTTGTGCCGTTTTTCAAAGTGTGCTCATCCTCCAGCTGAGATGCGGAGCCTAGTTTCTGCTACCATAATTTTTTAAACAATTGTTAAGTAACACAAATTCCTTTTGAACGCTGTCACTTGTTAAAATGGCAAATTGTTTATTTTGTGTGGCTAGTCTTCCATCCAAAGTTTATGTTATTGAGGGTGAAGTGAAAAGAGTCAGGATAAGCGACGGATTAGCTAACTCAACGGCTGGAGTTGCTGAACCACTTTTGAAGTTTAGATTGGATGGCGACGACGCTTGTGTTCATGACCACTTGACGACCTTCTTCGTTTTGAAGCGAATTCTTAAGATCAACGACGAGATTTTGTGCCAACTTCTGGGTCTCTGCGATGGTGATTCTTTCCCGGAGTGTTGGGTCAATGTTTGTTGGCGATGTGGGGATTTGGTGCGAGAACTCTATCAAAAATTCAAGGAAAATCTTGATTCTGAAGAGGTCGAAAGGATTAGGAAGGAGCTGATTGCAAAAATTGAAGCGGGGCAGGATGCAAAGGAAGGAGGGCCTATTTGGAAGCGTTTACGGAGTGAAGCGTTGAAAGGTAGGCAGGAATTTGATCTTCCCATTTGTATTCTTCATTCATTCATACTTTCTAGCTCACATTTTCTTTTTTTCCAGTTGACGACGAGGGTGCAGACCTCCAGTTCGTTTGTCATCTTTGTGGCTTCCAAACGACCACGTTGGACGAGCTGCAGAGGCATTTCCAAAGTCACAAAGAAGTTACCGGAGAAACTCCCAAGCATCTTCTACTAAAACCTCAATATGACTACTCAAATCCTTCCTACGTCAAGGTTATTTTCGGTCACCTAACTCTCTACGAATGTTGCAAGTGCCCAGCTCGAAAGCGTTCCTTGGAGGAGATTCTCTCCCACGTTCAACAACACGAAGAATTGGACAGGTGTCCTGATTGCGGTCGTTACTTTAAAAAATTGAGATTGGCCCGTCACGTCGCTCAAAAACATAAACAACGTTTGAGCTACACGACCACCAGCAGTTCGAAAGCAGCTGGAATAGAAACTAAATACAGCTGCCGCCATTGTCCAGCATCATTTACTCAATCCAGTAGCATTACCAAACACGTTAAGCTCCATGTCAACGGTGCCAAGGCGGTGGTTTGTCAGGAGCCAAACTGTGGCTGGTTCCTGCTCTCATCCTCAAGTGCACTAAGATATCATCAGGCTGCGTATCATCCCGATGTTCAGGAACAATGTGATAAGTGTAACATCCCTATCGCCAACAAAGTACAGTTTCGGAGCCACCAGAAAGTACATGGGGCTGGGAAAAGCTGACATTAACTGCTTTGTAGTTTCTAAATATGCGTGTTTAGAATAAATCCTTATTTAGAGAGGAAATCATGCATTTTTTATAGTTTATTTTCATGTGACGTTTAAAATGTTATGCATTTAATCCATGTTGTGCCTTACATAATATAATTCTTATGTATTTTATAGTAATGGTATTAGTTACATAATTGGAAGATGATCTGTATAAGTGAGTAACTTGCGAAAAAAAAATTAAGCATTGCGTAATTGTTCCTATTAGTAAGTTTGTTTTGCAAGTATTGATGTATTATATCATTAAAGTAGTCATTAGCATAAAATTTATTGGGACATTTTTAGGTGATAAATAAAAAGTGATTAAATTTAATTGTCGTCATCAACGGATTTTCTTGAGACGAGTCGTATTTGGCATTATAATTTGAGCATTGAAGGGAGACAAATTTTCTTTTTTAAGCCTCATTTGGTTTTATGAACGTTGGTTCTTAAACTAAAAATTTATATAGACGCAATTGATTGTCACCAGTTTGTGATTAAAGCAAAATATTTTATAAGTTGTCAAGATGTCACCCATCACGGTATTAATTTGTACAATTTTGCTGTCGAACAAAGTAATTTCAAATCAGGTATATTAACACAAGAATCATTCATTAACTATCCTGATTTTTTAATAAATTTGCAGCAATAGTATACATTTGTATTTTTACGTAGAGTTTGGCAGATGAGGAATCCGAAGAATATCCAAACCTTTCATGCCACAAAGGTTTTTACACTCCAGATGAATTTGGATTAGTTTTGGGACCATTTACTAAAAAACTAGCTGTGACAACATGTAAAGGCATAGACGCATTAGTATCTCTTCCTAAAACCGTAAGAATGCTTGAAATTTAAAGCCATGAGTAAACCATTAACATTATATTACAAATACCGAAATGAATTAAAACATAAAATAAATAAATATTTTCCTAGCATGAATGCTACCGCCGATGTTTGCTAGAGCAACTTTTCATATTAGGGACCGAAGAATATAGTAAAAATGGTTTGGATTGGAATTATGAAAAAACTGGACTGAATTGTGAAGAGGATATGATTGGAGCCATGAGTCAGCGTCTTTTTAACGTTAACGTAACAGGAACTGATGCAGTGTCACGATTGGCTAGGGAAATCCATTTGAAATGTGCCGATAAAGGTATTCACATTCGCAAGATTAGTCAAAGAATTTGAGTAGTTTCTAGAAATTTAAAAATTTCATTTACAGCGGTAAAGCTGGAAACACGTCCATGTAAAGAATGGAAGCCGTTTAATGATTGCGTTGACAGCATTTGGGTAAGTTATCTTGAATTAAGTTAAATTTTATAAGTTTATAAAAGTAACGAAGTGAATTTTGATTTTAAGCTTTGCAAAAATCACACCCCTACTCTTGAGACTGCTAAAATTTCGGCGAAGAATCTTGGACACAATGTAGGATTTCGGAATCAGATAGAGAATGAAACTTATTTCTTACTCGGTAGCTTAATCATTTTGTTAATTTTTAATATTGCAATTTAACTTGAATTTCGACACATAACAGTAGCTTTATTACCTTCATTTTAACTATGGTTCCCATTACACATGAGAGTTACTAGTAACATAATTTGAAGGAAGATAAAAAGAATCTGTTTTAAGAAAATTGCGTAATTTGATCAATTGTAATAAACTGAAGCATACAATTTGGCTATTTCTTGATATCATAATGGCGGTATTTAAACGTAATTGATTTGGAGCATGCATCGCGTCTAATGATTACAAGCATAATAAATTTGATCGTAGGTAAGTGCTTTGTAATTCTAAACTTACTTATCATGATTTAATGTATGTATAAAGCCCTATCAGAATCCAATCTGCTATTGAAAATAAGTGAAAATTATTGTGATAATTGTTACTTTTGTTCATGCTAATACCTATTAATCAACGTCAACCATTCGTCGTAAATAGGGAGCATATAGACATTCGCTCCTTGTGTGAAAATTTGTGACTTTCGACTTTCTCTCGTGATCCAAAAGTGTTCAAGAAGTTTTTCTTATTTATCAAAGAATGGAAAAACGCCTCAAACACCTCGGAAAATGTACAATTACACAGGAATAAACTTTCGAACGATGTAATCACAAACCATCACGAGTTTTGAGTAGCGCTTGACATTATTTGGGAAGTAGTTGCACCAGTTCTTAAAAAAGTTAACAAATCCATTATAAGATTGCATAACCTGATCTCACTTAAATTTTGCACCTTCTACGAAATTTAAGCTCTTCTGCGATTCTTCAATTCCTGCAATTCCCCCAAAATTACATTCATCCCAATTATTGCAAAAGCAACGCGTTATATTCATCATTGCGTATCCGCGTTTTTTCAATGTGGGGGTTTCACTAGTGCTGCTGATTTCATTAGACAATAAATTATTAGATAGATTTCCACATTTTCTAGAAATATATCTGTATCTACTAACGAGTAAACCACTCACACTGGAAGAGCACACCATTGCCATCCTATGATGGAAAACCTGCAGCTAAAAACACTAGGACAGACAAAAAGTCTTCCATACGGTAGGACCTCTTCACCACTTTCACCTGGTTCTACACCACTTTCACCTGGTTCTACACCACTTTCACCTGGTTCTACACCACCTTCTTCTTATTATTTATAGTATAACTATAGTAATTATAGTATTTATTTAGTATATTAATATACTGTTAAATATTAAGTAGGCTATTAAATAGTACTTCATCATCATTGACTAATTCTTCATTGTTGCCTTTGGCTTTTCTTGAACTTAAGCAATTCCTTTGTGGAAAAAGGAAAATAACCAACATAAATTTTCATATAGAGAAAGATGCGTGTATGGAAGTGTACTGCATTCGGCACCACCTTCACCTCGTTCTACGCCACCTTCCCGATCACCACCTCCTCGACCTCTTTTGCACCTACAATGGTGCTAATGATAAATAAGCACTGCAAATAAAATCAAAACTTGTAAATAATTTGAAATGTCACAAATAATATTTCGAATGAGAAATATGGTTTTTGATATACTATTCCAAAGCTACTGCACTGATAATGATAAATATGCATTGCAAAATGAAATCAGACTGAAGTTTTATACAAGGTATACTATGTGGTAACGTTTATTTATGATTAGTCAGATTTGATTGGTAAATGGTAAATCATATTTGTTTATCATTTTGTCATCATGATTATCGTCAAGGCGATGGAATTGCGAAAGGTGAAAGAGTACATGACGGGTTAAACTAGAAAGTAAGAAATTTTTTAATTGATTGCATATAGTTAGCTTACAACGGTTTTATTGCCAATAAAAATCACTTGACCTGGTTCATCTTCTGCTAAAATCACAATCATTTAAAACTTAAATTCCGTTTTTAATGTTTTTTTAATATATACATTCAAGAATCGAAATTACTATCAAAATTTGTTACAAGTGTTCAAGTTAACCTTTTAGGCTAGGACAAAGCATAAACGAGAGTTGATAAGAGTTTAAAGCTTTGACAATTTCCGCTTCAGTAGTTGAGATTCCCTTGCATTCTTTTTTTTTTTTTGAAAAAGTACACACAATTAACGCCGTCCGGAAGTTTTATGAATGCTTTAACACAAGGGGTTAACTTATAGCTAAACTAAAACAAACTACTGAAAAACCACATATGCGTTCCCCTTTTCTATTAATTCTACATCCTCTGCTAAGGTTTTAAGCATTTCTGGCTTTGACACAAGACGTTTGAAACCTAAAGTCTAGGCATACTTGTATTATTAATAACATTTTTAATTGAATTTTAAAGGTTATTGGGGGTTATTCTGGCAAACGTAAAACGGCTTAATCAGTTACCACTTGGAGTAGGTGGTAAATGCTTGACTTCACTAGGTCGCTGATATTCGTCATTAATTTTAGTTTTGTTAGCCTCACAGCTAAGGAAAAACACAATGTTACGGAGTCTCCTTTCATCCTAGTAGAACAAAAACGCAGCAAATTTGTTATGAATTGATAAATGTTATAACTGCTTACAACCCCTACCTGTATTGGTGGGAATGTCTTTCCTGTGTATTCCTGCTGCGAAATAGACCAAAAAGGTCGTAAGTTTACCCAGCTGATTTCTAGTGGATGTGTTAATATATGCTGTCTCATATTCACACATTTTCTCGTGATCTCTCCATAAAACGTATAGTGACCACGTGAATTCTCTTCAGTCCACTGGGTTACCTCAACGTCTATGCATCGTGGTTGACAAAGACACAGTTTTCATTTGTTCACATTGAGTAAATGAAAATGGGCACCATTACATGGTATTCAATTGCAGGCGACGAACCATAATGTTGATATTAACAAATACTGAGCTAACTGCATCCACTCGTAAAGCTTGCTATACCCACAGGTCTCCTCACATCCCTCCATATCGAGAACATTTGTCTAGATGTTTGAGTACTTTTTAAATACTTCACGAATCCATATGGTCTTCACATGATTAATATCATTATCTTTGACTAACGACAAAATAGGAGCTTCAACTACTGTAGCTAAGGGGTCACTCGCATTTTCTTTCAGATAACATGGCAAATAGGATGTGGTGTTAAAATAATCCCACTAAAAATTGCAAAGTGGAGTCCATTGAGAAGATGTTTTTAAGAAGTATCTTCTTGTTGTCCTCTTCAAACACTTTTCCCCAGCGGACAACTGGAATTCTGCTTGTAAATGTAGGATAGCACCCGTTTGTAGTTTACGCATGAAAACCGGTGTTTTCAAAACCATTTTATGTGATGATAATTTATTCAGGTTGTATATATTAATTATCCAATGCTTAAATATTGACCCGTTACATCACAAGTAATACGCTACGCTTATCATACTGAATGAGCTAATCATTTGAACTCGTTCCTGTTACCTAAGTTAACTCAACATTGAAATTGTGTCACAATTTGACTTATAAAATCCTGTGCTGAAAACAGGATTTAAAAATACCAAGTTTTCTCCTCAGAAACTAGCATTCCGCGCTTACACAAATTAGACATTCAACATTGGGGAACGGGCAGACTGCTTGTAGGATTCAGCAGCAACAGGTTGCAGCTAAATAAACTCAGGAAAAATTCCAACTGGCAAAATATACCACATCCAATTTGCCATTAGCTCACTGGTTAGACTATTTTTTACATACATTTATTACGTTATACGATAAATCAAAACCTGTTGCTGTGTTTCATCTGGATAAGTTGCTTGACTTAACCACCTAAGCTCATTAAAGTAATCGTTTACAGTGCAGGTTTTCATTTCTTGCACATTTCATTTTTTCAAGAGACATCGTTTTTAGCTTATAACACGGTCTTATGATGCCTCAGCCATTTTTGTTGGTTTTATGTGTTGACTATAGCTTTCTTTTTTGTGTTTTTGCTTCCATTCCACTTTTTATCAGAACGAGTTCAACCTGCACTTCAAGTTGATCCCGCTCACTCCGAACGCAACAAACGTTTATATGGCTAAGCTCTCTTCGATTCAGGTGAATGAGTACGCGTACTCGAACAACCACGCGTTATTCAGAACAGTACACACGTCAAACCCTAGCACGGAAACGCAGATAGGACAAGAATGTCGGATGATGGCCCAGCCTGCGAAGAGGTTCAAACCCCAGCTTCTACGCAGGCCACTTAAGTCCAGGACTTTAACCATTATCAGCTAGCAAACGTGATTCCTTCTACGAGGTTGCAGAGCGAGAGCAGCCTGGTCGAAAAGGAGTACGACAAAGGGTTCGGAGGTGAAGGGAACTTTGTTTTTGGTAAACATGATGGTGTAAGCCTGGCCAGCGAAACGTCAAGCTGCGAGTACTGTAGTATGAGCTGAAATATACAACATGCGATAAAAATTATTTCGTTTATCCTTGACTCAATCTGCTGTGCGCTTCAGTTCGCGAATATTTTCAGCACATAACACACTACAGAGAAAAACCTCAACTCGCGGTAAAGATTGGGGATGACCATGCCGAGTTGAAGCATTATGTTCACACATCAAACTGAACCAGTGGAATGAATAATAAGAGTTGATTACATACTTTACGAGAACGGAGAAGTAGTACACGTTAAAATTCTTTGCAATGCATTTTGCAGTTCCGCTAATTTAATTACTTCACTACTCACACACTCCGGCATATAAAATTTATTTATAAACGTCGTACAAACTAATCTTTTCCCCCGTTTTCCAATCCAGACATTGCATTCAAGTCCGCTACGACTGTTGTACGAATTGCAGCGTAATCACAAAATTTAGTGTGGTTTTGGTAACGAGTAGATTTAAATCAAAATATTCCCAACTCTCAACGGTTCAACCACAAAAACTCCAACATGACATGTATGGTTTTTAAAGGGTTGTGAATAGGAGGTTCAACTTAATTTGATTTGAGCAGCGAGGCAGCAGCTTGTTTTTTCTTTTTCATTTTATTGTTTGCCTTGCTCTTTTTACGCCATGTTAGCTGTTTTCCTCGGTTTTTCTTGTATCCTCCTGGTTCTAATACATTTCTTACGTCCACTGACAAAACTAACTAAGCAGTAATAATATGGTAACATTTTCTTGCATAGCGTATTCCTGCACACGTGTTAGTCAATCTGATGATCGCGATGCCCATCGTCCTTTGCTGTATTGGTTTTAGTCAATTTTACTGACACAAACTCTGTAATGTCTAAGCGTCCAAGTTTGTTCAAATAAACGTTAATTTGTTCCCAACTCAGTCCAAAACTGGTTTGCTGGCCCGAATTTATGTAATTCATTGTAAGCTCCAATATGTGTGTGCTTTTTATTTCTTGGCTTCTTGTAACTATAACATAAGCAGCTATTTACGTTACTATTATATATCATATTACAATCCAATCGTTGGAAATTACACTCAAATTTAAAGCTATTGGTGTAATGTATTCACACACCGTTTAAACATCTTATTCAATTCCACTTCACCCCTCGGTATTCGAAGATTACCGGTTACTTATGCAGCTTAGCCATACTAACTGGCAGGAAGGAATCCTTCGTTCAAACGACAAACGAAAAAACTTAAAACCACGTGACATTCTATCTCTATATCCACACATTCACGACCACACCATCCTCAGTTAAGTTTAAAGATAAGCAACCTAGACCTCACAATTACGTAATATTATGGGTGGGATGGGTGAGAACACTATTTCGGGCCGGTAATCTTCTCTACCTCGGGGATCGTAGAATTACGATCAAAATTCTACTTACAGGTAAGTATCTTTTAATCTTCAATTCCACTTCACCCCTCGGTATTCGAAGATTACCGGTTACTTATGCAGATGTTTAAAGACAGTTAGGTCAGGTTGCAATTACTTACATTTAAGTCAATACATTTATTACATGAATCCAGCAAACAGTGAACAACTAATTAATTAGGATTACCAGATAACAAAATATTCGCATAGTCAGTACTATTATCAATAGGTCGATTGTAATGTCTAGAAAACATATTTGATTTTTCTGACCAAGTAGCACATTTCATTATTAAATCAATATTTCCTCCTAATGTGTAAACTTTTGAAACCGAAGCATGTCTATAACTATGGGATTTATATTTAGCTACGTCAATACCCGCCTGTTCTAAAACCACTTTCAACCATCTTGAGATCGTTTGACTAGTTACAGCTTTAAAAGGTTTAACAAAGCTAATAAATAAACTATTACTTTGTCTCAAGTCCCTCGTACGCTTAATATACTCTTCCAGACAAGAAGTAACACACAAATTTTCATTACTACTAAATCGTGGCAATACAATGCGAGGTTGTTTTCGATTTGGCCCCGAGGTTTTTACCAAATCTGATACTGTAAAAACTACTCCGCTTGATGAAATTGACATTTCGGATAATTTTAAAAGTGATAAAGTTTGCACTCTTTGTGCCGAAGCCAAAGCCATAAGGGCTACTAATTTAAGTGATAACTGCCTAAGATTTAATTCGCGGTTATTGGCCCATGAGCCCACCGATTTTACCACAATACTTGCATCCCAAACCGAGTCATATCTAGCTTTTGGTGGGTTAGATCTAAATACTCCTTTCATTATTCGGCTTGTTAAATAATGTTCACCAAATGAAACATTATCATACTTGGGTAATAACATTGACAGGGCTGAACGAGCGGTATTAATTGCGCTGTAACTCAATCCTTGTTCTAAAAGAAGCGAGATAAAACTTAGAGGATACTGTAAGCTAGGATTTTTACAATCAATGTTTTACATACAAGTATGTGACCAAGTTCTACTACTACAAGATGCAAAAATTAATTTTAACACATTTTCTGGAATTCCCATACTTATAAACTTGTCCCTGACAATATCGCTACTGCTAGCTTCAGAGTTCTCCACAGTGGATGTGACTGCCCGCTGTAAGGACACAAAAGTAATGACTCATCAGGTTCAAACTCAATAATATCGGACGTACACATAAATTTAAATTGTGGGAACCAAGATTGCGTACGCCACATAGGAACAACAACAATAGCTCTAGCCTTATCTACCTCCAATTTCCTCAATACACGAGGTATAAGACAGAATGGGGGGAAAATATAAGAAAACTCCGTTCCCCAGTTTACCGTAAAGGCATCTACCTCTATTGAGTTAGGTTGTGGCACGCGTGATATATACCTTGCTATTTGCTTGGAATTATTAGATGCAAACAAATCGATCGTAGGAGTTCCAAACGTATCTATAATTTTAGAGAAAGCATTTGGAGAAAGCTTCCAGTCATTTTCTTCTACATGTCTTCTAGACTCAAAATCTGCTTCAGCATTTTCTTTTCCTGCAATATGTGAAGCTACCAGCCAGTGATTATTTTCTTCTGCCCATTTCCAAATGCGTAAACTAATACTAAAAAGGAGCTCTGACCGACAACCACCAAAACGATTTATATATGCTACTGCCGTCGTGTTATCTGACCGAATAAGAATACTTAAATTTTTAGTTTTAATGAAAGAAAGAAGGCCATTCTCAACAGCCAACAGTTCTAATGCATTTATATGCATACTTCTTTCCTCGTTTGACCAGAAACCACTAGCTTTGCCGTGTTTACACACAGCGCCCCAACCAGTCAGCGACGCATCCATGCTTATCTCTTCATTAAAATTATCCTGCCGAATTTTTTGACTGCCCGTCACCTTTTCTAACCACCATAATAAATCATTTTTGGCATTCATACTCAATGTCATTTTCCCTGAATAGTCTCCACTTGACAATACTAAAGCTTTATTAACATCTATTGTTAACGATCTAGTGTATAACTGACTGTAACTAATTGCAGGGGTGGCTGCAATAAGAGTACCCAATACTTTCGAAACTTCCCTAATTGAAATTTCTTTCCATTTAATTGCTGTTGAGCACATCGCACGAATACCTACAATTTTACGATCTGGAAGCCTAATAACCATGTTTTCTGTATCAAAAAGCAGACCAAGATATTCCAGAGACTTTACTGGCGAGAGTATACATTTTTTAGAGTTAACAACAAAACCTAAGATAGACAATAGTTTGTAAGTTTCCAAAACGTTATTATTACACATAGAAAAGTTTAATCCCAACAACAAAATGTCGTCCAAAAAGGCCGACGACATATGCTGGCTTTCTCGGAGATAACCCAATACTGGTCTTAGGACCTTGCTAAAAACATATGGAGCAATACTTAAACCAAATGGTAGACAATTATATTCAAATAATTTACCCTTCCAATAAAATCTCACATATTTCCTGCACGATTTGTTTAGTGGTATATGCAAATAAGCATCTTGAATATCAACTTTAGCCAAATAATAGTCTTTTCTCAACAGGTTACAAACATTCCTATAGTCTTCCATTTTATAATGGGGGCACTCAATAAACTCATTAAGGTTCCTTAGATTTATAATTAATCTAAAAGTATTATCGGATTTTGGTACACAAAATATTGTTGAAATGAACTGCCCTGTGCATGCCTCTACTTGACTTATTGCTTCAATTTTAATTAACCTATCTATTTCTTCCGAAATAGCAATGGATTCCTTAGCAGACATTTCTATGTTTCTGGGAACTACCTCTTGTCGTGGTATTGAGGAAAATGGAATAGTGTATCCCTGAATACAATCAAGTGCAAAATCGTCCTTAATTATTTTCTGCCACTGTCTTAATAAACCGTAATCTTCCTGCTAAAGCGTAATTTACCTCAGTATCTACTGCTGTGCGAAACTCTTGCCCCTGGCACGGTAGTTGGGGCTCCCTCTCCGACGAGGAGGCTGCTGGAAGTTTAAAGACTGAGAGAATCTTGGTGGGTGACCCCGACTTGGCATTGGACGATGAGATACCCTGTTGTAGGAACTGAATCCAACACGTTTGGCTGAGTAGTCCAGACGTAGAATTTTTGAATTTGCTCGAGAAGCTTTGATCTGAGTTTCAAGGTTGTCTCCAAAAAGAAATTCTGACATAACGTTGTGATTATCACAAATGGGAGCCAAGTCCATTGAGAGCGATGATTTGAAACTTTGACGACGCTGCACCGAAAGGTCTCTCATTGACATACCCAAAAACTTTCCAGCATTCACGACATTTTGAAGCATGGATTTGCTCACATCTTTTGGGATTTTGCTCGTTTGATTCATTAATTCCTCGGAGAGTCTACTTAGACAAACCATAGCTTTGCTGATGCCCTGCTGCGTAAACTGCATGCGGGCGTCATGCGACTTGACTTTCTTAGATAGGTTTGGATTCTCCAAACTTCAGAGTTAACCCTTGGAGCGACAAGAACTTTGCAATTGGAAGGAATAGCGTACTTCAACTTCAACGCATCAATCTCTTCTTTCTTCATAGTTTGTGTACAAATGATCTCAAATGTTTTGGCTACTGTGTCTGATAACGGCTCTCCGTACTCTTCTTCCGGACGCACTGATTCCAAAATGGATTCCAATTCTTTCTTAGTTGCGTCATCACATGACTCCTCAATCTCATCTACATACAAATAATTGAGAGAACAAATCTCATCATTCAATTTTGTCTCATCGTGCTACGCACGTGGACGTGTGCTAAAATAAATACGGTTACCTCGAAAGGTAAACCAGCACCAAAGTAAATAAAATGAGAGACGAGTCCCTACATTTAGTTTTGTCCCACCGTGCTACGCACGCGGACGAGTGCTATAAATATTGGACGCCTCGAAAGAACGACCTGCACTCATTACTGTAGTATTAAGAACTGCTCTTCTGATTTTCTGAGCTTAGTGAACATTCTGAAAAATAAATACCTTCAATATTGGGATCAAGATTGTTCGTCAAAATTGCCAAAGGGTCTGTTATCTCAGGACTGTCTATGTCTACAAGGTCAACTTGATCTGATGGGTCAGAGGACGATTTTAGTTGGGACGAACGAATTTCCCCTAGTTGTTCGGAAATCTGCTTGAGCAGCTCCCCCTGTGCCTGAACTTGATCTGGGAGGGACTCCAACATAGAAATCCGATCCCCTTGAGTTTTCAACGTATCTCCGAAATCCTCCAATCGAGCAGCTGATTGAATTACACTGTTTTGGCTATCCGTGATAATTGCCATGTTATCAGCCTTGCGCTTACGCGAACTAAATATGATAAAAACTCATCTGAATACAACAAATTTATACTTACTTACATTTAATAGATAGGGTTATGTATAGCATGCATAATGCAATGACTGATCACTATCATCTTAACTATCATGAATGAAATTATCTCCAAACTGACCTCGTTTTAGTTTTACCACTCATTCTACTCCTTGAAATGATCCGTGTTTAACCAGCAAATAATTAACTTCAATAAAACAACAGCTATTTAAAATAACTCAAAATTACTAATTCACACACAAAAATCACCTTCTTCCTCCGTCGTTAGCAAGCAACTGAGGATGGTGTGGTCGTGAATGTGTGGATATAGAGATAGAATGTCACGTGGTTTTAAGTTTTTTCGTTGTCTTTGAACGAAACGATTCCTTCCTCCAGTTAGTATGGCTAAGCTTCTCTACCTCGGGGATCGTAGAATTACGATCAAAATTCTACTTACAGGTAAGTATCTTTTAATCTTCAATTAGCTCGACACAACAAAATGCAAACGGTTACTCTTGTACAAGAACGTATGTGGTAAATTGCTTGTGCCCTCAATGATTTTATTTTTTCCTTCAAAGAGTTTAGCTCCGGTGTATTGGTTCCTTGATAATCACCATTTGCATGACTTACTCGTGTACGAAATAATGTATTGATGTTCAACTACTAAAACATGTTTTTATAAGATTATTAAGGCAAACTAAAGTTTATAGCAACATCTGGCATATTTTTCACTACAGAGAATTGGAATAAAACAATTTTCTGCGAATTTTTGTAATTTTTTTTTGATATATAGGACCTGGTAAGCCACATCTGGATGGTATTTCCATTGGCATTAGCACTACCCTACGCAGAAAATGTTGCTGATTCCAGCCTATAATGTCTCGTTCGTTGAAAATACGATCGAGATGGGCTGTCAAACTAAACTTTTGTCAAAAATGAGGGCAAATTTGCAGGTCTTTTCTCTTTTCAGCAATCAAATCAGACCCAGCAATATTTTTATTAGAAAGAGCGGAGTATGTGACGTGAAAATCAAGTGAAGATATCGATATCTAAAATTCGAAGAAAAAAATGTCAAAAATACTGGGTGGCCTGCAGGTTTCATCGCAGTGTGGCAGTAGCTTTGGAATAGCATATCATAAACCATTTTTGTCATTCGAAATATTATGTGTGACATTTAGACTTGTTTACAAGTTTTGATTTTATTTGCAGTGCATATTTATCATTAGCAAAATGCTTGAATGAGTAGAAAGTAGAAAGTGATCGCAAATGGAACAAATATTCAAAAAACGGCTTGGCATCACCCAGATTACAAAATAATACCCTTGACTACTAACTAACCAGGAGTTAACTAATAATCGCCAATAATAATGAATTAGGACTGCATGCACATAATGTTGTTGGCAAAAAGTGGGAGGTAAAATCCTTTGGTTACCTCTCACTTTGGTTTAATCGAAAATACGTAAAAACAACTTGATTTCCCCCGACCCGTTTCCAATACTACGGGCCGTGTATCATTAGCACCCTTGTAGGTGCGAAATAGGTCGAGGAGGTGATGATCGGGAAGGTAGTGTAGAACCAGGTGAAGGCGGTCAAGAAACCTAAGAAAGTGGTTTGAGAAAATGGTGTAAAACCAGGGGAAGGTGGTGTAGAACCAGGCAAAGGTGGTGTAGAACCAGGCAAAGGTGGTGTAGAACCAGGTGAAGGTGGTGCCGAATGCAGTACCCTTCCATACACGCATCTTTCTCTACATGAAAGTTTATGTTGGTAATTTCCTTTTTCCATAAAGGAATTGCTTAAGTTTAAGAAAAGCCAATTGCAACAATGAAGAATTAGTCAATGATGATGAAGTACTATTTAATAGCCGTGACATCTTTAAGAAAAAAGTCTTTGCCAAGCTTTTCTGCAAATTGGGGCGACGAGAAATTTTTGTGGTGACTTCAGTCGCCGTCCCGCTACTTTTGAAAAGGGAGAGACAGAAAAGATATTGTTATTGCAGATATTTGTAACGTATACTGATCTTGCTGACAGAAAACCACTCCAAATTGTGGAGTAATTTTAAGAAAAGCAAGCAAATTTTATATGCAACGAGGTGGAATTAGCCAACAATCAGCTCTTTACTTTTATTTGCGTTTATGTTTTCAATTTGTTTAAATTTTATTCGAATAATATAACTGAACTAAGATCCTTAATGGAGGGGAGAAGTGCAAACTGTATTTTTTGTGCGGAGAAACTAAAGCCTCCCTTTGAAGAAATCCCTTTAGTGTTTTCGGATGATGGGGAAGACTCCGCGATTCATGGCCACCTCAAAACTTTCTTTATTCTCAAGTGGATCTGAAGATAAATGATGAAGTTTTATGCGAGTTCCTGGGGCTCAACGAGGGGAAATCTCAACCGGAAAACTGGATAACCGTTTGTTGCGAATGTGGAAAGCTGGTGAGGATGTTTTATGAGGATCTACAGCTTAATTTCACGCTGGAGCGAAAGCCCTTGGAATTGGAGGCGCTGTTGATGATGAACATTTTCCACAGTAAAGAAAAAGAGACAGAAGGAGAAAGGGATCCAATTTGGATGCGAATTAGGAGTGAAGCGATGAAAGGTGAGATGATATAAAGCATTAAAACTTGTTTTGTAGAAAAATTCGACAATTTTTTTGGGTTTTACCACCAGTTTACGTAGAAGATAATCCGGTGGTTGTAAAGAGTCATGAAGATAATCATCAGATGGAGGAGGATATCGCCTCTTCCTCAGATTCTCTTGGTGATTATTATGAAAATTCTGATGTGGAATACTCACAAATCAAAGAAGAAACTAATGAAATGGAGGAAACCGATCAAGATGCCGTTTTAAGTCCATGTTCGTCTTTTGTTCCGGATTCGCCTAGCAAACCGTTTGAGTTCTGGGATTCATCAGAAGAGGATACTGATGAGCAAATCAAGATGAATGAACCTAGTCATTCTTCAAGAACTTCACCAACTTTCACAGAAAATGTGAATCGCCATGATTGTGTTGTTGATATTCTTCAAGAAATTAAAGTTGAAGACGAGGCTGAGATAGAAATTGAAAACCTAAGCTTGGGCGAGACTCTCGGTAATTTGTTTTACTCAAAAATTAGAAACACATAGATGAAGTAATGTTAACTGATATTTTCGTTTTCAGATTATCATATGTCGTGGAATGAGCTGGAAACTCCAATCCCGGCTCAAAATGGGATGGAGATAAATCTCTCCGTTGAAAACGTGGATCCGTTGAGACTTGCTGACGGTTTCAGACGAGAGGAAAACGTTGAAAATGATGATAGCGACTCTTCTGCCACCATCTCTGCCCCGAATACTCCAATGTGTCTTTCCTACGACGACGAGGAGGATTCTCAGCAGAAAATTCAAGCTCTGAAAGGGAAACGGAAGCAGATCTTCATAAGAAAATGTAAACAGCAACTTATCTTTTGATACAAATTGTCATTTTTTCTAACATGTTCCGTTTCTTTCCGAGCGTCTCTCAACTCTCGAAAATTCGTTGGAAAGTCCGTCGTGCATCCCGCTGTCCGGAGCCAGGCTGTGGTCTTCTCATTCTGGGTGATTCCTTGTGGAAGCACCTCCGTACTCACCGTATAAGGAACTAGCTCAGGAAGAGGCTCTGGTTATTAAAAAAGCTACCCGTCTTCAAAACAAAACCTGCAAAGGAAACGGAAACAGAACCGGATACAAATGTAGCTCATGTCCAGCCTTCTTTGCAACCTTACGTGCCATCAAGAACCATCTTCAACTGCATGTCCCTGACTCCAAAGTGATAATCTGTGGAGAAAATCAATGTGGCTGGTTCGTGGCTCCAAATCAAATGCACCAACATCGGAAAAACAACCATCCCGACCTCAAATACAAGTGTGACACGTGTCCCACCATTTGCACCAGCCCGGCTGAGTTTACCGGTCACCAAAAACTGCATGAATTGGGGTTAGGCGAAGTTTGCCCGGTGTGCGAATGTCTGGAGGAATTTACGCTTCCATAAAAAGGGATGTCAAAATGTCATCCTCACGAGTTTGGAGTCAGAAAGCCGTGAAACTTTTGGATTAAACTGGTGTCGGATGAAGGAAACGAAAGTTCTGAGCGTGAGGATCCATCGCATCTCGAACAGGAGGAGAAACTAGCTCCGCCTTCAAAAGAAGAAGGCGGTGACACAATTTCAGTCGTCTCGGTGAATCAACGGAGCCTTGACCAGATGCCCAACCTCGATAACACAAACCCGCTCTACATCTCGTTCACTGTGGACGGAAGGAAGGTCAAGTGTCGCCAGTGTGAAGCCAAGATGGGGAAAGTGACCCTCCTCAAATCCCATCTGAAAGTTCATGACGATCAAGAGTTGAAAGTAGGAGGCATTCGGAGGAGTTTGAGAAATGCGAAGAAAAAATGTAATTAGCCAACTGCTGATTTATTTTAGATAGTTTGTGAAACAAGATGGATTTTGTTTTGAAGTCATTTTTGTACAATCAGTATTATTGTCAGTGTTCGTTCCGAGAGAATAAAAATCCTTTCGTAAAACTTAGAAAACCATGTTTCGAGCATCAATCTCATTTCATTTGGTCAAGTTTAATCATTCTCAATATGCCCCGTTTTAAGAAGGGAAATTCAAGCGTCAATATTTTTTGCCTTTTATTGTGTAATCTTGGATGTAAACAGGAAAATAAGCTGGGACAGTTGATCGAGTCATTAAGTTAATTTTGTTGGTGACATTAATTGCGATTTTTACTACTGCCTGCTGACAAACAGGTCGAGTTAATTGTGACTGGTGAGATGGGGGAACCTTCATCACAACGTTTTAGAAGAGGAATCGAGGAGGAGGATGGTTGTGCAGAGATCAAGACAAGGATATCAGGAAGGAAGTTTGGTCACCGATAACCAGTACCACGTTGCCTCCTGAGGTGAATGGTTTAATTTATTTCAAACTACAAAATATCATACTCTAAGCAACAATGCAATCTTGAAGACCGAGCAAAGTTTCCTTATTCACTGATTGACAGCATTGTATTTAATGATAACCGAAATATTTCAGATCTGGCAGCTGATCTTCGGAAATTTAGCAGTGAGTGACCTCGTTTCTGTGATCAACGCCAGTTTGGAGTGGCGAGAGCTTCTCCGCAACAAGAGGATTACTATCTTGCTGCCAATGGTAGAAATTTATTCTCAACAATTTGTGACTGCAAATCTAATTTTATTTCTCGATCTAATCTTGGTTTTATCTCGCAGGTTCTGCCTATTCTGATGGAATATCTTGACGTTGAAGACTACCTCCGACTTCGAAAGTTAGCACCCAGGTCAAAGGAATAGTGGACCAAACGCTGCAGCAATACTCGCAGAATCCCTCCAGGGAACTGAACGTGAGCCCGTCTGGTCAAACGAGTGAGAGCGTCTTCCAAGATCTGGAGCATGGAATTATTCTACTGCCAGCTATTCTTGGAGGCCGAATACCACTCTTTGCTCTCAAAATATCCCACTCAAGGCAACCCGTTTCTAACAGGAAATGTCAGCTTCTTAGCAGACTGGTCCAATTATAATGCGGAAAGACTCATTCGCTCCTTTTTAATTCGATTTGGAGACAACATTTCCAGCCTCCACTTTGCGACGTCGGATGGCGAGTCAAATATCTCAGCCTTATTCACAACGCTAAATGGAATCTTCCACAGTTAAAGGCACTTCGGCTATCCGGGTAATTAAGGAGCTCTGTGCGTCCGGTGGGGAACTGCAGCCTTCAAAACCTGGCTAAATTGGAGAGCTTAGACGTTTGGGGAATCACAGTTGAAGGACGGGTTGTGGATGAGCCTACCGCTTTACTATTCATGAGCCTGTTTCGAAAATATGGACCCCAACTCAAAGTCCTTCATGTTAGCTTGGAGTTAATAGATTTGCCTGGAATGAATGCGGAGTTTCTCAACACCAACTTCCCCAATTTGAGCTCATTAAATGTGGATGTGAATCGCCGAGTAGTTGACAAGCTTTGAATGTCAACTGGACTTTGCAGCAACTCTTTCTGCACCAGGCAGGAGTGGGTGAACAGTGCTGCACATTTGTGGATCTGCTCAAATTATCAACAAGTTTGGCTCAGTTGACCTTTCTTCGTGTTGATCATGGGGGTGACATGGCTGTTGGAATGCTGGAGTATAAACAACTGAAAGTGTTACCGAAGCTGAGGAAATTCACAACCTGGCTCGATGACGACACACAAGGATGGCTGTGGTACTTTTTGATGACAAGCTGTGTCAATTTGGAGGAGTTGGAGTTGAGAGTGGGTCAAGATGTGAGGGCGGATGAAGTTAAGGGCTATCTGGCTCTCGCCAAAAGAGCTTTCGATGTGGTGTTGAAGCTCAAGAAAATTGTGGTGTGGTTTTGTAGGAGGGAAAACGTCGATAGCAAAATTGTATTGTATAAATGAAACCTTGTGTTATGTTGATTGTTAGTCTACAAAGAATGTCGTAGCTATAAGATTATGTAGTATAGTTGCATTATGTTGTTTTACTTTTTGCCATTATATTTTGGACATTTATTTACAGATCTTCACAGCTTCCTTTGTTTCAATACCTATTGATCCCAACATTTTACAAAATAAATCAGAAAATTTACTTTATTAAAAACTAGTTTATGAAAACTTGAATGGTTTCAGGGTTTGCTCATTTGTTGCGTTTACAACCAAACTAACTTAATTTCCCCAGCATTAAGATGAGGCATTTTGTGACGCTGAATACGGTTGGCTTTTCCCGACCCGGCTTTACATTAACCAGCCGAGTGTTTCCTATTCCAGTTTGAAATCGGAAAACTTCCAGCATCCATCCAGACCTTTGATCCTTTGGAAGTAGAGTTGGATGGGCTGTTCTTATCTTCTAGTTTATTTAATATTGATAGAAAATTCTGCACATAGTTGTTTGGTAATAGATAAACATCGCAGATGTACAGAATACAAGTGTTCGAGAGTCTCTACTTCTTTCCGAACATTTCTCTCATCACGCGACATGCAATCATCAATCTCACGATGCCCCTCTCGAAACAGGGAAATTCATGTCAAAATGTTGGACATTCCTCCTGTGTGATTAACACGAGAGTTCTTTCTTGTTTGTTGACATTGTGGATTTGTGTGTAGTTGATTATACTAAACTTAAACTATATTTAAACTATATTTGTCTTCAATTAAAGGTGATCAAAGTTGTATTTTTTGTTACTAATCTGTGATCAGTAGTTTCATCAGTTATGGAGAATCAGATAAGGTAACTGCTTAACTAGCTGATGAGGAATGTTGATATCAGTTGTTGAAGCCAAATTAAAAGTTAACTCATCAATTTATAATATATTTATATGAACACAGGGAACTGCCACCGAAGCGCCACCGCTCATCATCTGTTAACAATGATGATAACAATCCGGCACAAGATCTAAATCAACCAGAGGAACCAATTGCATTGTTGCCAGAGGTAAATGATACTGAGTATTATTTGTTAGACTATAGTTGATATGGTAAATCATGTTTTATCTGCATAAATGTTTTTATTTAGTTATGGACCAAGATCTTTCTATATTTATGGGACAAGGAGGAGGATCTCGAGTCCCTCGAAAGCTGCCGATTTGTGTCCCACCAGTTTCAGCAGTTGGTGGACAATCTGCCCCTGAAACCGGATAGGAATCCGTGGTTTAAATTCTACCATCAGCGCTACCCCTTCTTATCTCCACTCTACCACGCCCGTGCCACGGAATTTGTGAGTGATGGACGTCATCAACTTCCTCAAGGAGACACCTTCTCCCG
Organism: Orchesella cincta; assembly: GCA_001718145.1. Taxonomy (NCBI): domain Eukaryota; kingdom Metazoa; phylum Arthropoda; class Collembola; order Entomobryomorpha; family Orchesellidae; genus Orchesella; species Orchesella cincta. Next base: position 41,403 of record LJIJ01001388.1, read on the forward strand.
AGTCTGACGCCTTTGGATGTAGCCCTTTCCATCGGCATCAAACCGTCAAGCTCCACAAGTTCAGCGACAACTTGATTATGGAAGGGAGAAACTTTGGATGATATTTCAGCAACATGGACAGCACATCAAGAAGCTCATTTATTTACCCAACCAGTTTCCAAATGCGTTTTAAAATCTTACACGGCTCATGACAACTATGACCAACCTTCAGACGCTCGTAGTTGACCTCAGCTTACTTCACGCAGATCGGAGGCAGGCTCTTCGCGGAGAAGAAATTCCTAATGACCTCAAACATCTGGTTGAGCTGGTAATAAGCCGTGAAGACGACAAGGAAGACTTTGGGGATGAAGCGACATTCGCAAAGTTGGCTATTCATTATGGACAACAAATAAAATACATTACTTTATCATCCTTGTCCGACAAGGCTGAAGTTATCCAGCTGCTGGACGCATTTCCCAACTTGGAAGAGCTCAAGGTTGAGAGTTTTCTAAGTTTTCATCGCGGGATTCCAGCGGATGCTGCAGATTTCTCATCAGCAATTTCATGGCCGAAATTGAAGCGACTGGCTCTTGCGAAACCCTCTCCTTTTCGGGGAACTATTGACTGGTTCAAAATCACATTGAGCCTTGTTAAATGTTTCTCAAGAACGCTGGAGCAGCTGAGTCTGGATGTAGGTCTACCTGAAAAGGACTTTGAAAGCTGGGATGTTGCTGAGAATCAAGTTATTACCCGCTTTCCTAATTTGAGAGAGCTAATTCTTCCCTTTCACTTCATGGATATTTTAGAACGGGATATTTATAGACGTTTGGGCTTCCACCTTCCTAAACTTTCATCTTTGATTTTGCAAGATTTGGAGGCGAAGTTTCTTAACGAAGATGTTAGTGAAGTTGAGCTGAGGAGGATTTGCGAGCCGTTTTGGAGATGGGTTCCTACCGCAGCTGGAACTATTTCGGTAAAAACTGAGAGATTCAATGAGCAGCTCGGGAAGAGTTTTCCTATTGTTTTTAAATGCACCAGGGGCCCTACTGTTAATAGAAACTTGCGTCTTGTACATCACGTCATTTAATTTAGATGACTTGCAACAATCAATGCAGGTTTGTTTGTGATGCTCATGATAAATTCTTTGAAATATAGTGCCTAAGGCAATATTTTATTCATTTGTGTTAGTTCCAATAAATATCAAATAAAAGTAAGATTTTGATAGCAACAATTTCAAATACATGAGGTAAAATAATTATGAAGCTCGTGATTGTAATACCGAAGTACTAAATATTTTTAATATGGTATAGTGACAGATCTTATCCCATTTTCATTTTAATAAATAAAATTAAAAGAAATGACAATGAATTTATTTACAATGAGTTTTACTTTTTATACGTACACTACTACATCATAGCAAAGTGCTGCGTAATCCGAAATTCTGAGTATGAAATAAGATGATTAGTATTCTTTTACTGCAACATCAATAAACTGACTGTTTGATCATTTCGTTGTCGTAACTCTAAGCGTACCAAATGAGATGTAACTATAACATTATATACGCCATACACTTGTGAATAAACAAATATTTTTTGGTTCTGGCAATTAGCCAACAAATTGAATTTCGGTCGAATTTAAGCAGATTTACCATGAAATATAATTAGCTGTGTCAAACATTGGCACTCGGCCAACCTCTGTAGTATAAAATGGCTCAAAATACGCACACTTTTTAGAAGATTTTCGGAGAAAAGTCAAAAGAAAATCCTTGAATAAAATATTATGGAACTAGAAACAAAATTGAAATATGAAAGCAGTTTTTATAAAGTACTTATACCTAACTTTTCTATTTTAAAAGCAAATTTCCTGAATAAAAAAAGGTTTTCATACTATTTGAAGGTGATCAGTGATCAAATCCCACTCGTGTTACCTGCTTGTTGTTTTCTGGACATTTTCTATTATTTCTTGGAGTAATGGCATTCATGCTTTGTTGTGTATTACATTATATGTCAAACGACAAGTGAATACATGCCGTTTTAAAGAAAAAATTTATTTTGACGCACCCGGACTTGCTCGCTTACAACAGGCCAATCGTGGTCCATATCAAACATAACACATAGAAATGGTGTAAATGTGTGGCGAGGGTGCCAGGAAAAGGGAAGGTCATAACATAACCAAGGCGTGACGGTTTGGAAATCTATTAAAATATGTAATTTTGTAGCTGCAATTTCTGTGAAAATTTTTCAAATACTAACTAGGAAGCTATAGGGTTGGTTGAGCTCCAATTTGGATCGAGAATGTTTGCTTTCAGAATGCTGTTATATTATAACTAGTAAAGTAGCCCAAAAAGTTGCTTTCGTGACATACGAAACGTCACATGCCAAAGAACGAAATAAGGCTTTCTCAATTAGAGTTTGCATTTGGTTGACTCTGTTTCGTCGGCCGCCGAAAATGACGTGATCATAATTATTTTGTTGGGTTTATGCAATTACAATTTATTGGATATTGGATTGCCCAGAAGTGTCATCAATTCTACATTTACCACTTGTATTGGTAGGCTTTGTTTTTATAATAAAATGTAATAAGCTTTACAATTGTTATTTTCATTTTGCCACTTCCTATTTTCGCTATTCATTAGAGTACTTTGAAACCCACACAAGGTCAGAGTTAGTTTAGGTTAGCAGAAATGTAATGGCTTGTATGTATCTTGATTTGCTTTTTACAAAGCTTAAATCAGTTATTACTCGAACTCACTTATATCTACATATATAATATCAGTATGTAGGCTTTAAATTGATAATATATTAGGTTTATATTTTCTCCGGCCGACAAAACAGGAGTCAAGCAAATCAAACTCTATTGAGAAAGCCTTTATTTAGTTCTTTGGCATGTGACCGTTTGTATTTCAACGAAAAGCAACCTTGCTATTTATTTACTAGTTTGGATCTTTTTTCATGGCATGCCGTTGTCTTAAATATATATACAACATTTAAACTGCCACGAATTGATTATGCAAAGAAAGCATATTTTGAAAATACTTACATAGGTATAGCATAATATACATTATTGTACGTGTGTACAGTAAATTATTAGAATGTTGCCGGAAATAGTTTTGGAATTTGCTTGAATATAGATGACAGTGATCTACTTTAGTGTACTTCCTTAACTTAACCTATTTGGTTAAGCGAATTTTTTCCATATGTTCACCCAAGGAGTTCCAATCCGGAAGCCGTAGCCACAGACTAGAAGGCTAACGCAAAACTGACGATGGTTCGTTATCGGACCTTGACTCACACATGCAGTGTAAATACTCCCCCACAAAAGTCACATACACGTCAAATGGAACAAAGAGAGCAAAGTCTCTACGCTTGTAAACAAGGACTATTCATTGCATGAAGTGCCTACCAACACTTGCCCTCTAAAGAAAAAAAAAAAATCTACTCGCGCGTTTTTATTCAAGCTGGCTCTTCTGTCGTTTTCATTGGATAATGGATTAAACCATATTGTCTCAGCTGCCGGAGCTACATTCTGCGAGTCAAAGTCCATAGACGACCCATCGCCTGTCTTTGTTAGATTGTCTTGCGAAAGGCCATTGGAAAACACACATTCTTGCTATATCATATAAATATAATAGCTGTGTAGTTTAAGTTGATAAAAATCTCATCACACACAATATAATGTGTTTTTATGCTGAGCGACCATTCGCAAGTATTGCATTTTGTTTGAAGTCTACAATTCTAACCGTTTAGGTGTCCTTGCATTTTTAAACTAGATTAAATTAATAAAAATCAATTTATAAAGCCTTTATCCAGAAACCTACCGTACCATGTTACAAAGAAAAGATGCTGTGAACAGTACATGTATTGTAATATTGGCATCAGAAATGTCGCTAGGTTAGATTTGGTAGAAAGTAATATATGGTATATGCATACACATGTGCATGCATTGAATCCACAACTCCGCAACAGAACTAATGTTGTTGTGTTATGCTGTATTATGAAAGTCAAATGTAGAAGGTATACATGCGTATTTAAAATTGCAATGTTAAAATACTAAATTTGTATACTTTATGTACTACTTTACTATGGTATGTAGTAATGATATGTGTTAAGATAGCTGTTTTTGTTATACACGCCTAATTATTTCAAAGAAGGCGATAGGTACATGAATATTTTTTCACGCATCTATTTGGAGATACGCCGGGGAGTACCAGATCGTCTCGTTAAGAGCAAATTTTTTCCCCTGCTGCCACCCAAGCTCCCTCAAACCCGACAGGGTCCGCTTGGAAACCACATTTTGTTAATTTTTGTTCGAACAGCTTGAGATATCAGTAAGCTTGATACTGGATATGGTAACAGCGTCAGTTAATAAGTAATTGCCTTTTGACCGAAGTCATTTGCTGCTACCGTTTCGGATTGATACATTTTTAAGCTAAACACATGCAGTGTGATTCCATATCAGTCTTCAACTGACTGCCCATTTGGAACCAAGGGTTTCCAAATTGCATCAACCTGCTGAGCCAGGTTGATACTGACAGTAATATGTTTCGTCTTTCAATAAAAGATGCACGTTTGAAGTAAGAATCGCAAAAAGTTTCGAGTTATTGAATTTTTGAATGTCTTAATGATCAACATACGAGAAAAAGATACGGCGACAGAAAGAAGTCCTGCCGTGTATTTAAGAACCAACTTCATATAATTTATCTATCTGTACAATTTCGTCAACGTGTTTGCTATGAAAACCTTACGAATTATTAGTCTGAAGCAACTTTTAAAAACGCGAAAGCAGAATCAAACAGACGAAGATAAGACTGAAGATTCGAATCTTATCAAGGAAGAGTAACCAAATCTTAAATTTATATATTAAGAATAATTGAGAGATGAATATTGTGCTCAGATCTTCGTTTTT
>LJIJ01001389.1:0-46169 GCA_001718145.1 Orchesella cincta
ATAAACTCAAAATACTAGGAGTATTTCGACAAACACTTATCCTTTCAGGACCATTGTATGTACGTTAGAAAAAAGTGTTATAAAAACCTATCGATGCTGTTTCCACTGAAGCACATAATGTCAGTAAGTAACAAACTAATTCTAATGAATGCATACATTATGAGTATAATAACCTACGCCAGTCCATATGGCTTAATAGTGACAAAAACAATAACCTTAAGATCATTGATGCAGTAATTAGATCTGCAGCTAGATTTATTCTTGGCGAAGAAAATACGATAGTGTGAGCGCTGAAATAACCAATGATTTTGGATGGCTTTTCAGCAAAAGAATCTTTCAGTACGAATGCCTAAAGATGACATATAAGCTTAATTTTTTAACAAAAAATGGCTATTTTAAAAATTACCTTGATTTTTCACATCAAACTATACACTCCACACGGAATTGTGTATACAAAAGTTCCTAACTTTCAAGTTAAGTCAAAATGGGAGAGAGAAGTATTAAATTTAATGCTGTAAATCTCTGGCTCAAACTTCCAGAATCGCTCACCAAAAATAAAATACGAAGCTTCAATATATTTAAACAAGCTCTGCTTGCTCACCAGCTTGGAGAACAAGCTGATGAGTTATCCAACAGTCAAATTGAAACTATACCTGATCTACATCAAATTATAGAAAGTGTTGCGAAAAGTCATACCATAACTAATAATTAATAAAATGAATAATTGATGAATATTTAACCTAATCAAGGTTGGTGGAGTGTACTGAGCCGGTCTGCTCATTAAGCAGGAGATGCAGGTTGTACACGGCTAACCAAGAATTATTTTTACTAAATGTAACCAACTTTGGAACTACCAAATGTATTTTAACCTTTTATGTCACTAAAATTATACTTATAGAAAAAAAAAATTATATCTTAATAATGATTAATTGTTTTGGTGGAGTGTACTGAGCCGGTCTGCTCATTAAGCAGGAGATGCAGGTTGTACACGGCCAAATAATATAATACGTAATCTAATTTATCTACACAATTATGATAACTTGTAATTTCAACTTCAATGCAATTCATAAATGTACTTAAATAATTAAGAAGTGAAACTACATACTTGTAATATACTGTCATTTGTTTATAATTTTCCTTATTGTAAGGGCTATTGAATGACAATAAACCAATGATTATTATTATTATTTTAAAGCACCCAGTTTGTTGCTTTAGTTTTTACATTGCTGTTTAACGAATTTTTTAAACTACTCCATAATCCAACTGAAACAGTTGTGCTTAGAATTGCTTTATATGAGAGGAATGAAACATTTTTTTACTATAATTCAAGCAATGTTTTACTCAGATCAGCTTAAAAGATATAAATAACATTTCCCTAGCCATTATGTATCACCTCTTCCGTGATTATGAACAACTTAACTGTAACTACATTCTGACAGCTTTGCTTAATTACTTACGAGCAATATACGGATACAAAATAGCCATTGAAATTCAATATTTTGGGGATAGTAATTATTCATAAGTATTTTCAATTTGCACTACAAACCGTTCAATTCTACGAGTCATCGACTAAATACATTGCTCGTTAGATATTTAATGAGCTGCCGAACGGGGGCTTTCTCGTTGTGATTTTCTTTCTTTATTTCTCAGCATTATAATTCAGCACCCTGGATGGATAAAATACATCACCATTTCATCCAAACTTCAGCAAAATCAAAGTTTTTCCTTTTATAGAGTTCACAAAACATGTACCACATAATCTTTTGCTATATCTGTCATACGTTTGAACTAAAACGGAACTAGGGGTTAAGTTGAGAATAAACAAATTCATTATTAATATTTTTACATTATTATAATATTATTATATACATTATATTGCCTATTTCTCATTTTCCAATTTTCGTAGCCCAATTGATAATTTGTTTTGTCAACCCTGAAATGGCCTAAATTACTTCGTTCCCTCAATGTTTACAAAGATATTATCGTGTTAGTTATAAATCTTGAAACAAGTTGGGGCAAAGTGAAAGGTGAAAGCAACCTACAATCCAAAAGGGTTCAGAATTGATTAATTAACATTGATTGACCACTCGCTAACCAATCCTCTGTATCTTTTCAAAGCTTTCCAGTTAATTAGATAAGTGTCAGAGGTCATTTGCTCCATTTATTTTAGCCGTTCTCTTCTGGAATAACAGTTGTTTTCCATTCCTTGCGCCATTTAGTTCTCCGCCTTTGAAACCATACCTAAACAAGCATAATATGCTTGTATAACATATTATGTATGTATATGAACAATCTCACAATGAAGGTAAAGCCAATAATGTTCCAGATATTATCACCATTTTTAGTTTTTACCTTAATCCTTAGCTCAGGCAGGTCTGTCACCAGCCTGAAGCATTCTATTTCATAGGGGGTTGGAAACTTAATTTCTTCAAAGGTTTTCTCAAGAAAGTCTAGCTGGTACGGTTTGAGACGGGGCCTGCAACAGCACCAGTCATAGGGAAATCTTCACTAAGAAAAAGTTGATCATGAGATCATAAATAATACATACCGTTTGCGTTTCGTCAGTCCACCTGGTTGCTGGCCTTGCTGGTAGTGAGTATAGCTCGAAGAACCCGCTGTTACTGTTGGCAACGGGAAAATCGGAATGATAAGCCCAGATACGTTTGGAACATGATAATTTACAACTTGAAGTTGGAAAACGGGTTGATTTTGCTCAACGTTGGAGCTCGGAATGATAATGGGGTTGAGTAATGTGTACTCCTCGATTTCAGACCATAAATCCCCTGATGATTGGGACGAAATGAAAATATTTTTGTAGCTTACTAATCCAATTTAAGTTAGTTAATATTTTCACAAAAAATGATTTTTACCTGCTGCTGAGTCAGCGGTAACGTTTTCTGTCTGTGGGGTATTATTTTGCTTATCCATTTCAGTAAGGTTTTAAACTCGAAGGTGAGAAAAGAATGGCTTCTGGTTTCCAACTGGGCTGGTTTTCACTTTCTATGACGGTTTTATATTTGAAATAGGTGAATAAAATTGTGAAAATGGCGTTTTTCTTTCCTTTTTGTTTGATAGAAAGATCAAATGGAAATGGTGAGGTAATATCATTCATTTTTGGATGAAATTACTACTCTAGCTTCATTACTATCTAGGAAAAGATATTCTGAATAATTTTGTGGAGCACAAAATTATTGCGGAAGTAAGCAATTGACAACCAGGTAACTTTCAGTGCTCATCTAAACTCCATTTTCTTAGCAAGCTTCCATAAATATCCCAAAAGTACTTACATCCTTAACTAAATAAGAAAAAGATAGCAGGCTGGATGTGAACTTAAATGACATTAGGTGACATTATTTTGACATAATGCTTGTCAAGGTTTTCTGTACCGGTTATTTGCAATTCTGTTTTGGCACCGCATTACAAAAACGAACTCCACTATACTCTTGTCATAATGCTCAGAAATTACCGATTGCTTTTAACTTTAACGTAATTCAGGTCCGATTTCAAGAGCGGAAAATGGTTAGGTTTGGTTGGTGATGATGCGTTTTCATTTTATACACGCCATTGTAATAAATAAATAGTCGTATGTCATACTGGCTTTATTACTTCGTAATGGAATATGGTACAAAGTAAAATCAGCTTCTGGCTAAAAAATATACCATATTACTAAATTTTAGTTTACTATATCAAGATGATGTTCCCTTATCTTGTTCTATTGTTAAGTTGTGAATATTGAAGTTATGATATTAACAGTATTAGATACACATAGATATTTATTAACAATACTGCTAGGCATTCCGTAAGCACCACCTCACTTCATTTTTTAACACAATAAACACATTGTAGGTCAAAATCTAACTGCTCTAGTGTTAACCCAAGATACACCTTTATTTAAGTTTTTTCTTAACTTCTATACAAATATGTACATATATATTGAAGACATAGTGTTACTTAAATACGAATTAAATGACTTATATGCAAAGAATGTAAAAAAAAGAAAATTCTGACACTTATCAAAGTACAAATATACACACAAATTTAACAACTCCTCGTTTATTGAAAGGAAATGTACTTCAGTTTCTGATTCAACTAATTTTAGAAAAATAAAAGATTTTAGCAAAAAGCTAATATACAAAGTAGAAAATCGTTGCAATATTCAATTGAAGTTTTCCCACTGTATTGGTGTTTTCAGTTTTGGCAGTCAATTTGATTAGTTGGATATTACTGGATAAATAATAGTATGTATACAAATTCAAGTGTTCAATTATTCCTCTGCCGTTATTTAAAATTACATTTTTCATATGTGACTTTGTTTTGAAATAATGTGGTGAAATGGCATCTTTATTAGTATTTAGAGCAGTAAAAATACAAATTACAGATAAGGATTAAACCTTTCAATAGAAATGAACATCAGCTTACAAGTATATGAGCAGAAATCAAATGTAAAAGCATAATTCCATTAATCATTTTTGCCCACGTTCCAATGAAAAACGATGATGATTCGAAATTAAAAATTCTGCTTGTCATACGTCAATACGTGTATCACCGATACACACTGAAACGCATAAATTAGAACTCATTAAGTAAACACAGTAAGTATTGACGTGGTTGGTAGTAGAAATTGAAAACACAGTAATCAGTAGTGCAATGAAGAAAAAAATGTGTTTACCATTTCCTTTCATCAAATTCATCCATTCAATCATATCTGAAAACGGATTTAATGTGTAATATACACGTGTCATATTTGAATGGGAATGATCGTAAACGTTATTACAATACACTTCTAAAGGGAATGAACCTATAAGTCGTCAAATAAATTACGTTCGTAAGTAAGTCTAACAAACCAAGTGTGAGCAAACTGTGCTAAATATAATCACGAATATTCAACAAACGGAATATAATAAAAATCATATAAATTACTCTGGAGTCATGTGATTGATGACACAACGCTTCAAATGAAACGAAGAACCTGAACACTCTTGAGTTGGTCTTCCAGCACCTTCTGCATCCTCATCAGGTTTTCCGGCCATTGCTTCTGGGACTGAACGCGAATATATTGGAGTTGCTGCATTATCCCAGTCGTGCTCTTCTTGAATATTAGTTTCAATCCGTTCCTTGCGCCATTTAATTCTCCGCTTTTGAAACCATGCCTGAACAATCATATAATATGAAGATCAAGCAAATGATTTTCCAGATAATATCACCATTTCAATTTTACCTTAATCTGTTTCTCAGACAGGTCTGCCACCAGCCTGAAGCATTCTATTTCATAGGGGGTCGGAAACTTAATATCTTCAAAGGTTTTTTCAAGAAAGTCTAGCTGATACGGTTTAAGACGGGGCCTGCATTAATAATTACCTTTCATTGTAAAATATTTCATATGGGAAAATAATTGATAAGGTCATAAATAATTCTTACCGTCTGGTTAGTTGCTGAGGTTGCTGATATTTAAAATGAACTGGTGAGTTCCCTTTTGCTGGTACAAACGGGAAAGTTGGAATGCTAGCGTGGTATGAACCAACAAACGTGGATATGTTTGGCACCGGATAAACTGGAATTTGGAATGGGAAATCGGGTTGATTTTGCTCAAAGTTAGAACTCGGAATGATAATGGGGTTGAGTAAAGTGTACTCTTCTATTTCAGACCATAAATCACCTGATGATTAGAATAAAATAAAAATATATTTTGCAGCTTGTTAATATAATTCATAATAGTTGTTATTTGTCCATAATTTTTCTACCTGGTGGTAAGTTCGCTGTACCGTTTTGTATTTGGGGGGTATGGTTGAGCTCCATTTTAGTTGGGGTTTTCAATCCAAGATATGAACAGGTTGATATCTGGTTTCCAACTGAGCTGGCTACCAATTTGTTTGGCCGTTTTAAATTGAGAATACATGAATACCATTGTAAAAATTCCGTTTTTTGCGTTCCTTTCCGATAATGCTACCGGATCGATAGAAAGATTCAGAAAAAATATATTTGCGTCATTAATCAGTTTAGGGTGGAAAAGGAAATCTTCATTAATATCAAGAAAGGCACGTTGTGATTCCTTTCAATATGGGGTACACTCAAGCACAAAAATTACGGAAGTAAGCAATTGGCAACCAGGTAACTTTAAGTCCTCGTCTAAAGTCTTTCTCTTCGCAATCTTCCTCAAACACTACATAAGTACGTAGTTGCTTAGCTTAATAGAAAAAATAAAATCAAACAGGATGTGAATCTTAGTGATTTACTTTTACATAATGCTTATTACATATATTAGTCATTCTCTCATTGGTTACGTTGTTGCCACACAAAAATAAAATGTGAGTAGACTGTTTTACACATATGCATGCATAAAAATGATATGAGAAATATAATAATCATTATTCAACCAATCTTCGAAGTTCGAACTATTCTATTCCAAATGATGACGTTTTTATTGAAAATGGCAATTTGAAAGCTGGAAAATTGCTTTAATTAGTTTTGTAGCTCATTTCCATTATATTATTACTACAATGTTCAAAAAAGGTAATTGTACATTGAAACCTCTGAAACAAACTAAATTTCAACATGTTCAAAACTGCACCACGTGCATACACAAGTTTTGGTTCTTGAATTTTCACGTTCATATGCAATTGGAAAGTTTGGTATTTTGTGTTGTCGACTTCGATTTTGGAAAACGAGTATTGGGCCAAACTCAAAACAATGCAATGCATATGGGCTTGTTAATTATTTAATAATGCTGTTACATTATAATTCATTAGCTCGCGATTGGATCCAACATGTTGCTTTAGCTTAAGTTTAAACCTATCCAAATTACCTTTGTGTTGACATACGCATCCATTCCACACTCTGCCACAATTCCCAGAAACTGTTCTGGGGATCCGGTAGTCTCCATATCTTCAACAGTTGTATACGTTTTATTTTCCAGATTCTCATGCAGCCATGCCTTCTCCATCGCTGCTTCTAAACCATACTGCAAATTTTTCTTTGCGTATGTCAATGCAAAAGTTGACATTCTAAATTTTGAATGCTGCTTTGCCATCATTGCAGAAAGATTTACCCCTTCAAGCACCTCAAATTGTTTCAATCTTGATGTCAAATGGTCCAAGTCGCCCCAAATGTCCGATTGGCTCAGTGTGAAGGACAACTGAAGACGTTGGAAAAAGAAAAGGAAATGTAACAAATAGTTGCATTTTACCCCCTTCCTTGTCATCATATCCAATTAAGGTTGAGTTGGTAGAATGCAGTTTCCAGACCATAGATTTCATAAATTGTCCATATTGCAGGATGACTTCATTATTATCATTGTATTTTACCAAATCATTCATGCACAAATGTTCCAAGTTTTTAGGTTAGGGGATTAACTCCTCCAAGGGAGACCAAGATGGGTTTATCCCTTCGACATTCTTTAGATTCCCATCGAAGGGATTCCAAATCTTTCCAATTTTTTGGATTGTATTTTTGGTAATTATGACAACCAATAGTACGGAACCAACTATTTATGGTGCGCGTGGTAACGTGTATAAAAACAAGACCAAGTTTTGCAATTGAATTTCTCTCAACTTCGTCTTCTCAATAGTGGAAAATGGAATCCAACAAACTTTTTCCATATTCTGCTTGTTTTTTCGTGAAAGATGATATACTACCCAATGTCTACCTTTTACAAGGAACTGGGTCAATATAAACTTGAACTAAACAGGTTGCTTTTGGAAACGGGGGAGCCCGAAATTTAAAACCCTGATTAATTGCTGACTTCACACTTTGTCCATCACAATACATGAAGTTTGTAGGAGTCAAAAAGTGAAAGCGATCGATTACTATGTCAAAACTCTGGAGGGACTAAATCAACGGGGTAGTCTGAAACGGTGCCAAGCTGTAGAGGCCATCGGAATAAGTGTTGTATGGGAAATTAATGTGATTTATTACTATATGAATTGAGCAGTCTTTGAATATATTCAGTTCGTTCGTCATCTTAAAACCGTGACAACTTAAGCAAAAACAATACCATGGAAATGGAAAACAAGTAAATTTTATTTCATGTTTTAAATTACATAGATATCTTTTATATAAAACTCAAAAACCTTGCGAAGACAATTATTTTAATTTTTTTAATTTTAATCATTTGGAGCGTGGCATGAACTCAAAAATAATCTAATACGACACACATTCATACTTTATTTCAGGTTTAAAATCCTGACCATGACATACATACGACCTCAAACACTTAATACCACAATATTACCAAAATACACAAGTGGACAATGTAAATACATTTGTAAGAAAAATATTTTAGAACTACTATACAAAGTAGAACATGGTTGCAATATTAGTTGAAGTTTTCCCTACTACAATTATGTTTTCAGCTTAGAACCCGATTCCACTGGTGGATATTGATGGATAATTATTGGATAAATACTAGTCTATAAACTCAAACATATTTCAATATATTCAAATAAAATGAGCCACAATTAAATTATTTACAACAACTTTGGTGGAAAGGAACATGGTCGAAATCTAAAAATAACAAAATACGTCACAAACCCCATCTTAACATGCCTTGGATTAAAATCCCGACGCGAACTAATTACCTCAACTCTTTGCCCCAGACCCTCTTTCCGAACACGCTTTTCAAAATTGTCCCAGCAAACGGGCTGGTCACCGTGATAGATCTCAACTCTATTTAAATCCAGTCCTGCAACCTTTTTGATAACATCATTTGCACCTTCCTCACAAAATGAGAAGCCTGATATCTTAAGTCGCCGTAAGCTGGGATTGATGACAGTACTGCAGTTAAATACAGATGGAAAAATTGGTTTCCCATAAAAATCTCCATATTGTTTGCAAACCTCAACGCTGAGATCTCGAAGTAAAGGAAGCTGTGAAAATAATTCCATGTTAAGATCTCCATTTCTTTTTGTATCAATTTCCAACCGAATCTTTTGAAGACTCTCCCTGCTTTCTCTTAACACTGAATAAATCATGGATATCGGAAATCCCTGGGTTGGATAAGAATACTTCCATTCACAAGATAAACCTAGATATTCCAATTTCTGCTGAGCAGATAATAATATTTCCCACGCTTTTTCATCGTTCTCCTGCACTGTCGCCTCTATTTCGGTCAGACCTGTTAATTTTTGCAATCCTTCGCAAACACTTGGCTCTGGCTTGAAAATTCGTTTGGTCAGCAAATCAAAATCAAATCCTGGTGGTGGAGATCTATCGTCATTTTCATCCCATTCCAAAACCCGGTCTCTCTCTCTGCAAAGTGTGAAAGTCCACAAGTTTTTCAGCTTGGGTTTTGATGTCATCAGTCGAAAAAAGTCGAAGCCGACAATTGGCGGAAATTTGTAACCATCTAAAAAACATATTACTAAACGTTCTACACTTGGCATTTCTCTTTCTAATATAATATTCCATGCCTTTGGTATGCGATCCCTTTGCTCCCACGTCCACTCGGAATCATACCCGACGAAAAGGTATTTCAGGTTTTTGAGTGCTGGATATACCTTGGATTCTGTAGAGTTTTCAATTTCACGATGATGATGAACTTTCACGTCGAGTTTAAACAGATTTACAGCCCGGCTAAATAAGTCGTTAACTGCACGTTCACTTACTTCTACTTTCAACTCTAGACGTTTCAAACAGGAGAGATTTTCAATTGGAACTCGAGGCAAGGTGTATTTCTCAACGCAGAGGGAAGTTACACGTTTGTGCTGGAACAAGTGACCTACAGTTTCGTAAGATTTGTCACTTAATAAAACGTGAAATGACACTTTGTCGTCAATCAGATCCTTCCATTTTGAGCAAAGAAGACGGGCTTGGAACTTTTCCTTTGTGTTTAGATAATCCAAGACCTGAGTTAGAATCTGGGGGAAGTAAAAAAAAATTATTTTTTAAAAATTATTTTCATCTTGACAAAAAATCAAGTAGTTTATTACCTCGTTGGGTAGGTCACTAATGTAATCAACTCTAAGCGGCTCTATGTCAATGACACAAGATTCTAAAATTGTCGCTTCCACAAAATCATTAATTTTAAAACTGATAAACTTATAAAAGTTATGGAATATTGTTTTAAATGTAGAGAACATGGTAGTAATTGTAAATTTTAGTTCCCTTGTAATAGACGACAAGACGAAACTTGTGTTGGAGGTTTATGCGACCAAAACAAACCAAAGAGTAATTTTATGTATAACCAAGGAATACATGCATGTACATGATGCCTAAAATCTGGATAGCTCATGGTAAGGTTGAAGGTACCTTTTTTATTTTTAAACATCAGAGGGATGGGTACTAGTTTATGTAGCAGAAGGTTCCAAGTGTCTTTGCATATCCTTTATTGCCTAGGTGAATTACAATGGTCTTGGACTTCTATGCATCGTTCAAAACGGTAAAAATAGGTTCTCTACCCAAAACCAAGGCAATGATGATGATGCAAAGATTTTTTAAATGCAAAATTCAAAATGAGATGAGTACATGCGTGTATATGAACTATCAGCTATCAATTGTTGAGTAAATATATTTATTAATTAATAAAATCATTAGATTAGGATTAAATGAAATTGTACAAAATACAAGCCAAACAGGATGTATCTAACTATGTATATGCACGTGGCTCACTCTACATTTTATAGCTTTCAGCCCTCAATGCCATTGCGTTTCAACCCTTTATTGATTGCTTTGGGTTGTAAACTAGCCTATTTGTATGCTGAAACAAATGCAACTTTGGTAAACTCATTGCTACGAGGTTTCTGCGATTGGCACGCTTGGTTGGGTTATCCTTGCAGTTAGTAAGCAGCATAAAGCATAATATGTTTCTTTGGGAAGTCCTCTCAATCTGGTATACGAGTAGTGATAAAATATTTATTAAATGCATGATTAAATTCATGATTAATTTTGGAAGTGAATTACAATGGAAAGTATCGGCATTCCTATGAGATAAGAATAAAATCAATGAGTCAATCTTTATTTGGGGGAAACTCATCTGATCTGCTGCAAACTTCTAACTTGGAATTCCTCCCTTCCTTTTCATTTTAGTACCTCTTCTGGAGTGGTCTTGCTGCCCAATTTGAGTTCTTCTGAACAGACTAAATTGTGATGGGTGGCAAGTGCATATAACGCGATTGAGCTGAATATAACCTCGCCACAAGCATTGTAATCGTTACCAAGTTTGCATAATTCCACGTCTTCTAAAATGGAAGGAATTTCAGTGCGAACGTTTATTACCTTCGGGTTTCTCCTGATTTGTTTCTTCAACTGGGCAACCTGCGATTACCGAACTGAAGAAAATCCATATAAACACTTTGCTCAAGTTGACCCAGAAGGGAACTATATTTTGGAATGGATTGTAAATTGGGATACGAAAAGGGTAACTTTTAACGTGACAGTTGCAACCAACGGATATATTGGATTTGGGCTCTCGAGGAGAGGGCAAATGAACGGTTCTGATATTGTGATTGGTGGGGTGAACCGCAACGGCCGTTCGTATTTTACTGACTGTCATGGAACAGGGGAAATCCCCGAAATTGATGACAGTCAAGACTGGAGCCTTTTAGACGCGTGGGAGAGAGGATCAAGAACATTTTTGAGCTTCTCAAGACCATTTGACACTTGTGACGATGAGCAGGATGTCCCCATTACGGTAAACTTAATATTTTTAAACTTGACCAAGAAAAGCTTCAGCTTGAAACTATGCAATAAACTTTTTATGTCCCATGCAATATTTATAGGACGACTTGCTCCAAGTGATATGGACTTATGGTGAAACTGATGATGAGATACAGTACCACTTCCAAAATCGAGGGGCAATGCCAGTCTATCTGCTCGACCCAGACTTGGTCCCACGCAGTTTAGATCCACGTGTTCCAAACAATGGACAACAACCTTTGCTTGATGATTCCACCAGAATTTTTGAAATGACCACAACTCGTGACGTTCCAGCTCAAGATACCATGTATTGGTGTAGTTTTCACAAAGCTCCAACAACATCTAAACATCATATTATTGGGGTAAACTGAACTTCTATAAAATTCTAAGGAATTTATATAATTAGTGCTAAATTACTAACCGATTGTTTTTCCTTTGATAGTTTGACACTCTGTTTCCAACAGAAAAAGATGAGACTCATGTCCACCATTTGGTAATTTACCGTTGCCATCCACCACCTGGCGTCAATCCTGCGTCGTTATTTGAACCACAAATTGCAAGTGGAGGAGGAGAATGCTATTTTATTCGTGATCCAAATCCCATGAATACACAGTATTGTACAGAAGACGTTTTTCTCTGGGCTGTAAAAGGTCGAGTAAGTGTTGCAAAAATAGCTAAACCTTTCTGTTTTTTAATATCAACATGAACTAACCTAAAAATCTTTTTAAAAATAGCCAACTTTCTTCCCAGAACATGTTGGAATGCCGTTGAGCGCAAATGGTCCAGAATATTATTTACTTCAAACTCATTATGATAATCCAAATCTTGAATCGAACCTCAGAATCACTTTTTCGTTACAAGCCTATTACTCATCGGTCATAAGGTTTTAAATTATTTTTATGGCTCAAATCAATATTTTATAACTTCAATTCTAACCAAACCAGCATGTAAATCAATAGGCCAAATGAAGCAGGAATGATTACACTTGGGACAATAACGCCCGGCTCAACTTCGATTATAGTTCCACCTGGAGAAACTAACCACACGATAATGGGAATGTGCGCCCCTGGTTGCACTGATCAAATGTTTCCTGAAGAAGGAATTACCGTGTTTGCTTCTCTTTTACATACTCATATCAGAGGTTGGTTAAAGTTACTCAAAGTTATTTATCTCCTTGTATTTCCAATTGATAACATTTTTATTACATTTAGGAAGGGGAGCAAGATACCATCATTTCAGAGGAAATACGGAACTCCCTTGGATTTTAACGGATGAAAACTACGACTTTAATTATCAGCAGTACAGAGTTTTACGAGAGGAGCGAAAAGTGCTTCCTGGAGATTTGCTTGTTAATAGTAAGGCTTTTTGATTTAATGTTTAAATTACGATTGTAATATTTATTTGGAAAATCATTTTGTTCAGGTTGCACTTACGATACAACTGACACGAACGGTACTGCAGTTATAGGAGGGTTCTCAACGAGACAAGAAATGTGCACAGCTTTTCTATGGTACTACACGAGGTCAAATTCCCATGCGTTCTGCAGGAGTGAGCTGAAGTCGGATGGTTATCTAAATTTGGTTGGAGTCAGAACTACACAATGGTTTGTATTTAAAATACTTGCCTAAGTTGTAAAAATACATGTTGGAATTCTGAAATAAGTGGTTTTACAAAAAATAGGAACCAGGAAAGACGGGCCATGGTCATAACGTCTCCTGCCAGATATAGTGGAATTTCGATGGCAGACTACACAACCAACTATGTTGACTGGACTGTTGAGATGAGGGAAGAGCTTCAAAGACGACAGATTTATGATCCGCAGTCGTCACAATGCCCCAGATTTACACCGGATGATGTACCAACTGAAAGTCAACTTTCAACGGAAGGAGCTCGGGAAGGAACAGGAAATCAACAACCCATGTCCTCGTTCCCTTCAAAGGTTCGTCTTTATCAGCCATCATCTCAGTGTGTCAGGAGACGAAACCAAATTGGAGGTCAACAACAAAGAGGGAAGACAATCAGAGAAAAAGAAAGGAGTAAAGGAAGACGTGGTTGGTCAGGAATTTAGAGTTATTGTTAATTTCTAGAAGTTAACATGTGTTTGCTTTATTTATTCATGATTTATTTGCATATGGTAGCCCACAAAATTAAGCACAATAACTTAGTTATAAATCTTACAGTTAACAATCATTTATTTACAAAAGCAGCAACGAATCTTTACTATTTTTACATCTGAATCCGAAAGCCAGACTAATAAAGGTTGTAGCTCAGCGTGTGATTTTGGTAGGAGCCATACAAAATCAACTCCTAAATGCTGACAGCAACGAGAGAAGCTGTTAATCATTAAAATAAAACCACTCACTTAAGCCAATATGTATTAATTGCTCAAGTTGCGGAAACAACAGAAACTTGAAGTAGTATACAGGAATTTCAGACACATTCAAATAGACAAAAGGTTGAGGTTCATCCGCAACAAGAGTTAACAGGAATTGGATTTGCTTTTATTAACCTGACCGAGAGGAACATTGGATGAGTGGGTTTCAAGTGGATACCAATGGGAAATTTTTGAGTGAAAATCAAAATTATACTGGATAGGTTGCTAAGTCATGATGAAAAAAATACTTGCATACATATGCAGCCAACCTAGTATACTAATTACGGGTTATTCCATGGCTTCCTGATTATTGCAAACCATTTTTGGATTACCTCTATCTATAGGTGATTCAAAAGCTTCATAAAATATACCCCGATGAGTTTCATGAGAGCTTTTAGTTACACACGCTTCAATGGAGTGGAGAGTGTTTTCATGGTATCATCTATCAAATACACTAGCAAGGTGTGTTTTGTGTTTGTTTTCTCCATGCATTGAAGTTTCTATTGGGTCATGTGATGGGAGATAATTACATTCCATCACTTTTCACGTCCAGATGTACAACTTGCTCCTAATGAAAATGAATCTGTTTTATAAAAAATATTTGGAACCAGTATTTGTATCCTTTTATTCCTACTGCCATTTACATAAATTGGTCTCGAAGAAATTCATGTTCGTGACTCTCCGGTTTTAGTAACAATCCACTAAACTCCACTTTGATAGCACTGATTCCATAATTTACAGAAGCAAGAACCCCAGGATTATAGCTTCTAAACGATCCATGGCACAATGAGCTGCTATAGAACGGAGATATGCTCAACTGCAGATACGGAGGGTACTGGAATTGGCGGGGTAAGTAGTGCATTCTTTCCTCGTAGACTAGAAAAGGGAGATGTAGGTATTCTCTTATGATGAGGGTAGTGTCGACCAAGTAGAAAAAATATTGAATGTATCCTTACGGGCTATTTTTACAACAATGGGGTGATATGATTTTTTAATCTATCGAACGCGTTTCTAGTTATTTTGTCACAGTCACAGCTCGATATCTTCTTGAAGTCGATGCTTCAAGCGATCTGCTCAAATATTGAGCAAAAAATTTTCAGTAAAAGCTTGAAAACAGCTCCTTATATCACCAAACCCCTGCTTTTCGTTCGGGTGTATTAGGTAACACGTAAGGGAACCCTATCCATTTTTTTGGGTTCCACCAAGGGAAAGTTGTACTTAAATTTTTATGACATAAAATCATCTGCCGGTTGATATAAAAAAAAATCAATAGAAGTATTGGAGTTTGCTCTTGGCTTTCCGTTTCCGAGTTGATTTTAAATCAAGGATTGTCGTTGGTCGTAGAGCGAGCTGCTGATGTGAACAGACGAGAAATTCCGTGCTGTCATGCTTGTAAATCTTGTATATTCAGACACTTTTATTGCGGAACTAATGTTCGTTCATGAAATGCTTTGGAAAATGGGAAAACCACCAGTCATATAAAAATACGAAATTATGTATATATCTACCATCAAAATCAAGATTTTAGGATAAAGTAACTTTATCCTAAAATTTAAATCAGTTTTTGTAGAGTGTGTCAACCCCAATCAGATACAAAAATCAACCACCAGCTCACAGAAACCTAACTTTTGTATTTGTCGATCGTAAGTATTTATCTCCTTTCATTTTATTTAACAACATAACGTGTAGCGCACAAATATTATGCGTTTTTGTTCATTCTCGAGAAATGCTTCTCAATAAGGTGTTAGCTTTACAATTATTCATCTAAGTTGACTTTTATGAAGAGTAATCTGAGAAACGAATGGTCATGTGCCCATTGTTCAGCTGTGAAAGGAGCCCTTTTGGGATTGCGCGTATGACGTAAGTCATAAAATGTTGGAATTTTTTTGTGGAACATTCTTTTTATTATGAAGAACCCTTATTACCAATTCCCCTCTTTGTATCTTTAATTTTGTTACGGTAATCACAATCATAGCGGATTATTTTGTGCTGCTGAAAAGAAACCACCCTTTTGTGGCATGTTTGTTTTTCATCTAGCAAAAAGGTTTTTGAGCCATTATGTGTAAATTCAACATAACAAGCGACTGGATGGTAGCACATTGCTCCCTTACCACTGAATTTTATACATATTTCACGCCGAAATTTATTTAACTACTTTGACCCAATGGAAAACCCAAGGGAATATTACGAAAATGCACAAGTAGGCTGTCGTTTTTATATAAATTCACTTTATATAGAGGGAAAAATACACATTCATTCGGACAAATCTTTTTGCCTTTGTATAGCATCCCCCAAGCATAGCCATTGTACTTCCTGCACCATACAGATCACTACTATTTCCACTTCTGCTGCTGCTGAGCAAGGTTCATCCAGTTTTCTCTGCTCTCTGTCCCTTACGGGTTTGAAGGGTTTTAAAATGGACTGTGTAATGTAAGTGTGTGCAACAAACCACTCCCGTTCGATCATTCAACTCAATCACAGTTAAAAGTGTCCTCACCACTTCTATTTTTCAACAACTTGGCAACCCAGTTTCACTTTCAAGATGAATTTCCCACAGCAAATTAGTGTCATAACACGAGACTCTTCAGAGTTGAGTGTACTTCGTCAAAGTGTATTGCATTTACAAACTGAACTCAGCAACGCAAAGCAAAGATTTGATGCTCAGGTGCAGACAACTCATAACTTAATCGGTGACCTCGAGTACGTTAGAAACAGCTCAGTTTTAAAGTCTATCCACAATGAAGTTTTGAAGCAAAACAATTTAATAGCTCAAAACAATGAAGAGCTCCTTCGCCAAAATAATGAGTTATCACAGAAATCCCGAGAGCAACAACAAGTGCAAGATACGCTACAACAGCAAAATGCTCGGCTCGTACGTGAAAAAGTGACGCTTGAGAGTGATAATGCAAAGCTGAGAAGGGATGCACAAAATTTTGGGGAACATAATGCTAATCTCACGCTTAATTATGACAAATTATTTGAAAAGTTGAGAAAATCAGAGGGAATGGTGAAAGATCATCAAGTGAAAATAAAAACGTTGGAAGATGAACTATCTTCTTTGAAATCTGTGCAAGAGGATGTTGGTGAGTTACGCAACAAACTTGGTGAAGCAGACGCACAAATCCAGAAGTTGACAATTGATCTACAAACTTCAATTACAAAGGAGAATTTACAGACGTCTGAAAATCTGGATTTGTCCCAGAAGAATAAAAAATTACAAGATATACATCAGATGATTTCGGGGGAAAATGAGACTTTGAAAGGTGAAAATAAATATGTCTTAGAACGTACCAGATCTTTGCAAGGAGAAAACAAGAAAATTCAAAAAGAGAACGAACGAATCAATTCAAACAATGTAGAGCTTAGCTGTTTATACCAAGAGCTATCACAGAAAGCAGAAGAGCAGCAACAGGCAATAGAAATACTGCGTGGGGAAAAAGATCAAATTTTGAGTGAAAACTCGATTCTGAAGGAAGATTCTTCGAAGCTGACAAGGAGGATGGAATCCCTTGATGAAGCAGACACAAGATTTCAATTGAAGCTGCAAAAATTGGAGGCAGAATTGTCTTCAATAAACATCCAAAAAGATGAGGTGGAAGGGCAGCTTTACCGGTTGAGCATTGATTTACAAGCTGCGCGAAATGATTTTAACGTGTTGACAGTTGAAAATGGGGAATTGTCAACGAAAAACAATTGTTTAACTGTTGCTAACAAGAAGCTCTCAAAGAAAGCCAAGAATTTAGAAATTTTAAATCGGAATCCGTCAAAGAAAAAAACAAGCTTAGAAAAGTTGCATCGTTGCATTTTGGGGCAAAACGAAACTTTAGAGAATGCAAATAAAGAACTTTTAGACAAGGTAAACAGGTTGGAGGGCGAAAATAAAGAGTTTCGGGACCAGAAATCACAAGCCGACTTAAAAAATAAGGAGGACAGTAGCAAACTCTCTGACATAATGCGTGCAAATAATATTCTGTCACAAAAAGTAAAAGTTTTGGAAGGTGAACGCAATCCTTCAAACAAGCAGAAAAATATTGTTGCAAAACGAGCAGAGGATTCTCATCCTTGATAAAAAGTGGCTGAATAGCAAAAGTGTACACGAGCAAGAAAAAACTGATTTGGAAACAAGTCTCAAAATTGAAAGGGAGAAAGTGGCCCTGGTCGAAAGTAAATGCAGTAAACTCACAAAACAAGAAAAGGAATTGTATAAAAAGATAAAACAGTTAAAAGAAAATGTAGAAATGTGTCAAGGGAAAATATCAACATTAGAGGGGCAACAACTTCGAGCAGAAAACTCACGTACGATAGAGTTACAAAAACTCAATCAAAAATTGAACGCAGCAAATTCCGACATCCTCGTATTGAATTGCAAGTTAAGGAATTCACACGAGCGAGTGAACTTATTGGCTGATCAAAAGCATCGTGAGCTTTCAGAGAAATGCAGCAGATTAGAGAAGCTTAATCAAAATCTCTCTGAAACAAACAAAGTTGTAGAGAACGAAAATCAGAATCTTTCTGAATCAAATCAGACGTTAGAGATCTTAAATCAAGATCTTCTGAGGAAAAATAAGATTTTAACTGATTTAAATGAGCAGCTTACAAAGAAGATAGGACATTTGAAGGAATTCAATATTAGCAGTTTAGAGAAAAATTATACGATATTGAATGAAAACAAACAACCTTCAGAGAAAGCAAGAAGGTGTGCAGAAGAAAACAAAGAAGTGCAAAAGGAGAAACAGGAAATGGATGATAGAGAGGAAATCCAAATCGTTGCTGAAATAAGAAAGAAACATGCAGACAATGAATGTAAAGTAGAAGCTGTGAAAGTGAAGAAACAGTAATGATGATAGTGAATAATGTTTTCCTGTGTTTGCATTGCTGCATTGGTTTTTTCATCTATTGCCATGTAATAAAGTATAGTAGTACAGTAAGTAATAATATTATCCCATGTATAAAATAAAGTATGTAACAGGGTAATGGAAAAGTTTAAAAAAGAAAACTAATATATTTGTCAGAATTTCAATAAAAACATTGATGATAAGAATACCAAACTTTAATTGTGGTTATGGTGAAAAAATATAATGCTTGGTGATGATGATGAGCATTCCGAGTAGAACTAGTAAATACACCTGTAAAGTAAATTCTGCTCTAGCAGTAATAAATCTGTATCCAACATTTTTAATAAAAATTCGAAATTAGTCACATAATCTGCTTAACATGGAAACATCGTATAATGCTTATTCTAATTTTTCCTGTAGACGAGAAGATAGGGAAGAAGAAGAAGATCCGTTGTGATTTCTGCGAGAATTAGTAAGCATTTGAGTTTATGCAATCATGTTAATAAGTTTTATTACTCGATTATGTAAATAAGTTGTGGGACAGGGAGTGAAAGTGAACCAAATGCAATCCTAAATGAGCTCACAAGTCCAAATTGGAACAGTAGGTCGTATTCATAGTTCTTGCGTTGATGGACCATAAAATATATTCAGAGAGACATCATGGCATTAAGTCATGTACTGCATATCCATTCCCAACTCCAGAATTCTAAAAATGACAGGTTTCCTCTGAGAATAGGTAGCACGAATGGAAAACAACAAACACGGTGAGATATACAATAAGGAAGGAAGTTGACACGGAATTCACGAGCCGTCTTCACCTTCTCTGGATTTCTTAATATAAATCATGTTCTCTCCCACTTTCCTTCCCGTCGGCATCAGTCTTTGCAATTTCTGAAAAGGGTAGCGAATTTAGCGATTTAATTACGAGATACTTTGTTTTGTATATAATGCATGGTTCTCTGCTTCCCTTAAATGGGCAATGTGTCATTACAAATATGAAGTTATCAAACACTTTCACTTCACAATGGTTTTATTATATAAATCACTGTCATTCAAATCCAGGCCAGAATAATAAATTTTCTCTTTGAAAGAAAGAGAAATTGGCCAACATGCCACTTTCTCTATTTCATTGAAGGAGAAGAAAATCTTCCAGGTATTGCTTTGTACTGTAGCATATACTGTCGGAAATTATCAATTGAAAACCATGGCACTATTTTTGATCACCATCTCATGTGGACAGAATTGGGATAACATGCTGTTTTGTTTTAAATGTAGCAAATTTGCACGTTCACAAAATCTTTAAGGTGAGCATTGGTATACTCAAGTCAGCATAAATGGAAAATGTATGTATACTCTTGTGTTATGCCAACATTAAACGCAGATTGATCAGTACTGTTGGGCTTCATGATTTGATTATATAAATCAGTTTTGTAGAACCTCATTCAGAACCATAACTTGCAAGCAGCAACCGGAAAAGTAGGCCCTGTTAAGTTCTGTATTTGTATGTATTTATCTGTTTTGATTTCGTTTAACAATGTAACGAGCATCACACAACCATTCTAATATAGATGAAGAACTTCGTTCAGGAGTTGTTTTGCTCATTGACGAGAAGTTTTTTCCCAGTAATTGCTGTTTTCTATGCAAGCATGGATCAAAGCTGTGTGCTATTTTATGTGAGCCAGAAAACGAATACTCATATGTCAATAGTTCAGCTGTGAAACGTGTAATTTATGTCAGAGAACATTTTGATTAGCAAGTGAATTACGTGAAAATATGTTCGGGACTTTTTTCATGAAGAATGTCGCATAGATACTATGTACAACTACCTTGCCTAAAAACAAACTCCGGGCGTCTTTGTGTCTTTACTTAAGGTGAAAACGAGTTGGTAAAGTAGAAACCCGCTTGCCGCCTGCATGAAATAAATTTGCGGGTGAATGCTTTGATTAATTACACACGGCAATCAAATGAAAGCATTTATGTGTTTTTTTGTTCATGTAGCTAAATTGGTTTGGAGAAATTATGCATAAATTACAACAATAAATGTCTCGAGACCACCCTAGTGCCAACATTTTAAGGGTTATTTCAAGTAAAGTTTTGTCCACTTATTTAACACCATGAAAATTAAGGCAACTTTATTAACATGTAGCAAAAACGGATACACTAGCTAATTGTCATTTTGTTACAAAATCTACGTTTAACTGCTGACTCTTTTAGCTGGTGAGCGGAAATCATGCTAAAATATATTCGGCTTTCGTCAGGATGGGGATCCCACGTTGACAATACAAATAAGTGAACGGACATGCGCGTAATAAATTCGGAACTGATGCTTCATCCTATGAAATTGGATTCAAAAGTTTCTATTGCTAAGTAAAAATTGAAGAGCCGTAAACTCGAAGTAAATGAAAAACAGAAGAGCTCAAGCGGTTAATGAAATGCAAAACAACAGTCCAGCTCGGGCTGACAAAATTGCGTTTTGATCCGAGTTTTGTTGAAAGAACTTGAAAAACAACTTGAACAATCTTCCTGCTTCCTTTTGTGTCAGAAATATTTGGTTTCAAATACATCAATACGTACTTGAGGAAACCCTATAAAATTTCCACTTGAAGAGCGTTTAATGCTCGTTACATAAAGGTAATATGTGCATATTATATTAGCGAGTTTGCTTGAACTCAAAAGAATGCATATAGTTTTGCCGGATAAACAAAAACCCAAGTGTATGTAATTTGCGTGGAGATCACCAACCCAAGATATTCATTTTTTAAACTGAAATATACTGGACCAGAAACTGACTTTTAAACTATCTGTTTGGTATTAAGAAACTGATTGACTTAACCACAACAAATGACATGCAATCCCTACCTTTTCAGCTTCATAAGCTTTTCATCCAGCCAGCCACTCCACACACGTCATCCTAAAATACGGAGATAGTAACACAAGCTGAAATCAAACTGTATTCCAGAGAAAGCAAAAAAAACGTTGACTTTATCATCCACAGGATAAAGCATACAGACATTCCTACGTTCTTTTGCTTTCTGGAGCATCCCCTAAACCGACTCATTTATTCTCTTAGCACCGTACAGTTTATGACCAGTCTCACTCTTACTTCTGCTGAGCAAGGTTCACACTTTTTTCTGTTTCCCTTTCTCCACAACTTTGAATTGCATCATATGGACTATCCGAGTGTGCACGGCATCCAACCCCAGTTAGCTCTTCCTTTTTACGCATTTCAATTTTTGCCAAGAACTTGCTAACTAAGTTTCATTTAAAAATGGATTACCCACAGCAAATGAGCTCTGAGATGACTGCACTTCGACACAGTGTATTTCATTTAAAACACCAACTCAGCTTCGCAAAGCAAATATATGATGCTCAGGTGCACACAACTCAAAACTTAACCGGTGAACTCGAATATGTTAGAAATAACTCGGTGTTAAAGTCAGCCTACTTTGAAGTTCTAGAGCAAAATAAGGCGATTTCCCAAAATAATGCAGAGCTCCTTCGCCACAATAATGATTTATCACAGAAATTTGGAGAGCAACAACAGGTCACAGTGACATTGCAAGCAGAAAATAGTCGGCTTCAGAATGACAATATAAAGCTGAAAAAGGATACAGAAAATTTTGAAGAACAGTATACTAATCTGACGATAAAATATGACGTACTTTTTGATAAGTTGAGAAAGTCAGAGGAAACAGTAAGGGATCAAAAAGTGAAAGTGAAAACGTTAGACGCTGAACTATCTCATGTAAAATCCCATAATGCGGATGTTGGTGAGTTGCGTGACAAATTAGGCAAAGCCGATGCAAAAATTCTGAAATTGACAACTGATCTGCAAGCCGCTGTTGCCAAGGTGAATTTGCTGAACACTGAAAATCAGAATTTGTCCCAGAAGAGCAAAAATTTAGAAGAGTTAAATCAAATCCATTCGGGGGAAAATGAGACTTTGAAAGGTGAAAATAAAAATCTCTTAGGACAGACCAAAAAGTTGGAAGAAGAAAAGAAAGAACTTGAAGAAACGAACGAACAAATCAATTCAATAAATGTAGAGCTCATTTGTAAAAACCAAGAGCTAACAGATAAAACCGAAGAGCAGCAACAGGCAACAGAAATACTGCGTGTGGAAAAAGATCTAATTTTGAGTGAAAACTTGATTCTTCAGGAAGATTCTTTGAGGTTGACAAAGCAGTTAGAAAACCGTGATGAAGCGGCCACCCGTCTCCAACTGAAGCTACAAAAATTGGAGACAGAATTGTCTGTAATGATAAGGAATTCTCATGAAAAAGTGAATTTCGTGAATAATCAAGAGTATTATAAACTTTCAGAGAAATGCAGCAGACTAGAGAAGCTAAATCAAAATATTTCTACTACAAACAAGGTTGTTGAGAACTTGAATCAGAACCTATCTGAAACAAACCAGGTTTTGGAAATGTTGAACCAGGATCTTATGAATAAAAATAAGAGTGTAACCGATTTGAATCAGGAACTGTCAGAGGAAATAAAGAGGTTGGGAAACTGCAACGATGACATTTTGGCTAAAAATAATACGTTGGTGAATGAAAACAAACAACTTTCAGAAAAAGCAAAAAAGTCGGAGGATGAAAATAATCAACTTCAAGAACAGAAAGAAGAAATTCACAATTTAAATGAAGCACTTTTGTTGACGAGCTCTCAGTTTCAAAATTCAGATGAAGAGCTGAAAAATCTTCGTAGAGATTATGAAGCCCTTACAAATTCGATTGATCAGAATTCAAATTAAAAATTATGAGTGAAAGTAAAACAGTGAAAGTGGCAAAATCCAAAAATTATGAGTTAACTAAGCAGATAACGTCATTGCAAAAACAGCTTTCAGATCTTAAAGCTGAGTCAGAGGGGAAATCCATTTCCATTGCAGTCATACGAAAGAAAGAGAAGTGCTCAAATGCAGAAGTGGAAAAATTGAGGGTGCAGATTGAAGACATGACTACGGAAAAGGGAAAGCTTATTTCTGAACTTAATTCTATAAAGAATTCAGAAAGTGTAAAATACGAACGACTTATTGAAAGCAATAGGAAGCTACAGCATGAAAATGAGAAACTGACTAACAATCTTCAAGAAAACACCGCTCTAATTTTAACTCAGGGAGAAGAAATAAGTCAGCAACAGGTTGTCTTGAATGCATCAAAAACGGATGTAGCTGAACAAGAAAAGAATTTAGTGAAATTGCAGGATGAAATCAAAGAAAATCAAGCAAAAATAAAAGAATTGGAGGAAGATGCGATTAAAAAATATGGGATGTTGAACGAGTTTGTGGAACATTTAAACACTCTAGAATCTCATATCAACCATCTTAAAAGCCAACTGGACAGCCGTGAATTGGACAACTCAGACTTAAAATGGGAGCTTGAGCAAGTGAAAAGGGTAGATTCAGATAAGAACAAAACATGGCAACGAAAGGAACAAGAAATCGTAGTAGCTAGTGCAAAAATCAAGGAATTAGAGGAATCACTGGAAAAATGCAAAAGTTACAACGCCGAGGCTGCAGCTCTTACTCAAAGTTTACTCCGTGAAAAAACCAATATCCAGTCTAAACTTGAAGACTTTGAGTCTCAATCGCTACCAGAAAAGATTACTGAGCTGAAGCAATCGTTGAAAACCAATTCACTCAACTTAAAATTAGCGAATGGGACAAATGACACCCTCAGGGCGGAGATTCGATCGTTGGAAGAAACCATTGAGGAAAAGTTGGAAGAAATACAAAAGCTGAAGAACGATCTAAGAAAGTCTGAAAAGGGGTTTAAATATGTGAGTCTGGATTTGGCTAAACTGGAATCTGAAAATGAACGCCTACGATTAGCAACACCAAAACGAAACTCGGGAGAAAGTGATGACGAGTCTACTGATGAAATGCCATGCAAAAAAGCAAGAACTGGAATATGAAGTGGGAGATGATGATATTGATTATTGTAAAGGCTTGTTTCCGCATTTACTATTGCCATATCAGCTCGATCACGTAAACTAAGCTATAGTTATTAGTTTAGCTGAATCTGATGGCTTATGTAACCTTTTATCAATTATCAAATAAAGCAATTTGGCCAAACGGGATACGTTTTCATATGCATTCGGGGTACGTGTGTAGTTTTAGTTTAATCATCGTTTTACTGTTGCGTAAGCCTATGTATTTTAGGAATCAATTTTATCCCATTCCATCAGAGTAAAAGTAAGTAGCATACTATACATAAGTATTGTGTAAAACTATGGGTTTCCAAAAGAAAAAGAATGAGTATATGAGAGTACCAATCAAGAACAAAGTTTGATGGGTATTATGATAAAAATAAATATGTAGTCATGATGATTTTCAGTTGAACTTGTAAATAAACTTGTATTGTACATTCTCGTATATGCAGCCATGTGTGTATAACGTAATTTTGTTCATATAAATTGGGAACCAACCTACTTGGGAAGCAAATGGGAGGCATTCACACATGAAATGCTTGGTAGATTCTAATTCAAATACGAAATTACGCACATTAATCCGCTTAAACTTGAAACAGCACGTTTCTCATCTTTTAATTTTCCGTTGTTGAAAGGAGGATAGAGTCAATCCGTTGTGATTTTCAGCTGTGACAATAAGTATGTTTTGGGGTTCATGTAAGAATGTTATTAAGTTTCATTACTCCATTATGTAAATTAGTTGTGGGATTGGGAGTGAAAGTGAAACAAACGTAATTCGAAATGAGCTTATAAGTGCAATTGTAAAAGTAGCTCGTATTCATAGTTCTTGCGTTGATGGACCATAAAGTATATCCAGAGAGACACATCATGGCATTAAGTCATGTACTGCACATCCATTCCTAACTCCAGGACTCTAAAAATGACAGGTTTCCTATGAGAATAGGTAGCACGAGTGGAAAGCAACAAACTCGCACTAAGGCAGACACGGTGAGACATACAGTTGGGAAGTTGAAACGCAATATTCGTCATGGATTCACGAGCCATCTTCAGCTTCTCTTGGTTCTTTATTATAATTACTATTTTCACCGGCATTCTTTCCCATCAGCAGCAGTCTTCGTATTATCTGAAAAGGGTAGAAAATTTGTCACAATTGCTCCCAACAAAGCATTAGTACTCACTGATGCAGCTATTTCTCCAACAGTTTAATTCTTCGCCATTTGTTTTGTTTGCTTCCGAAACCAGATTCGATGACATAAACGATCTTCAAATGCAGGTTTTATTTCAGATGTAGATTATTTTGATGGTGAAATTAATCGCATGTTTCCACTTGACTAAAGATGAAGCTGAGGGGGTTCCTTGCATATTTGTTGGATACTGTGTTGTTTGGAAAACATTTTCAAGCTCCATGAGCAAGTATTTCGTTAAACCTTTTCTGCTTCGATGTCATTATGTTGTACGTTTTTGTACAGTTGAAAATATAACATCAAAGCATCTGCTAGTTAGTGGAAAAATTAAATTTCCCTTGAAAATAAACAGGATGTTGTTCCAAACTTTGTCATCCTTGGATTAAGTATTAGACACTGTTTTAGTACATAATCTATGGCTCTCTGCTTCGTTTACATGAGCAATGTGTCATTACAAATATGAAGTTATCAAACTGCTTCATGGTACAATATTTGTAGTTATTTCATTTTCATACAAATTCAGTCCTCAAGAACCCATTTTTTTCATTTGAGAGAGAAGAGAATATTGCTAACATGGTACTTTCTCTATATTATTGACTGAGGGTAAAATCTTTCATGCAGTGCATTGTACTGTAGCATCTACTACCGGAAAGGGAAATTATTAATTGAAAATTGTGGCTCTGTTCTGGAACACGCTGTTGATTACATCTCATGTGAACTGAATGGAGTAACGCTTTGCCATATATATTGTATATGTAGAAAGTTTTCACATTCACAAAATATTTTGGAAAATAGGACGAGCATTGGTAATTTGCAACAAAAGCACGTATTAAGGCATATAACCAGTTGAATTTGAAGTAGATGTTCCATTATAATCGAAAGCAAATAAGTTCACTCAAGCCAAAACCACTATAGCTGATAAATGTAAGTATACTCTTGTATTTATTCAAGATTTAAAGCAGGCTGATGAGTTTCATGATTTGATTATATGAATCAGTATTGTAGAACGTAAACTTCCCTCAAATCCAAAAACGCACCACTGGCATAGCAGCTAGAAAATGAGGTGGTGGTTTGTAATAGGTTATCTTATGTATTTACCTGCTTCCTGTTTCAACAATCTAACGAGTAGCGCACAAAACAAGATTAGTATAGACGTGACAAAAGTGACCTAGTAGAGGTTTTTTCATTGACGAGAAGTTCCTTTCAATAAGTTATTGCTTTACAAGTTAGAATGCACGCTGTCTGGTATTTTATGTACCCTGCAAATTGAAATGTTCATATGTCAATAGTTCAGCTGTGGAACGAGCCCCTTTTGCCGAAACCCATTTGGGATAGCAAGCAAGCAACGGGTTACTGACAGAATGTTGGTGAAAGTCAACTTCCCTGCATCAAACCAGTGAATTAGATTAATTTTAACAAGGAAAATGGTGCAAGTTATTTGGAATGTACACATTATAAATTTGTCATTTAGACAACCGAATATGAAAATGTTTTCATTGCATAAAAAAATTGGCACATAATATCATTAAAACTTTCATACACCATACAAAAGGTTCAATGTAATATGCTACTCTTTATGAAGATATTCCTTTAAAAAATATTGCCTGTTGCTTGTGCTTAGATCTATTTATTGGTTATTTGTAGATCAACTGATACATTCCAATTTCATACCTTTACATCTGTAAGCATTATGGGAACAGAGGACGTATTACGTGCTAACTAATTCCCGGCTAACTGACCCGTTAAAATTGGATAATAGCTTTGTTGTATTACCGACCAAAGAGTCATTCCTTGCCGGTCTTTCAGGTAAAGTGTTCAATTCCTATTGTCAATTCAACCATATCGGATTATCTTAAACAAAAACAAACTCTCAACGACGACATATTGAATTTGTATTATTATGATGAAAGTTTACCTCACAATGACGTTGAGGACATACGGGGAATTGCGAGAAAACGTAAATAAGGGCCAAGGGAAACATAATTCGGGGAAAGCTGTTTCTGAATGGTTTGAATAATCGTTTTAATTTTCCATTAGAAAATCTGTTTCTTGTGTGGCTGTAAAAAATTCTGTTTATTTAATCTTTGAAAGAAATGACCTAAACCACAAACCTCGGTTTTTAAGATGTTCTTTGTAATTAAAATATTGCGTTAAATAACGAAACGGAAGACAAGATTAATTAAAATTTTCATTACAGTTTAATTGCATTAATCCAAATTTTTCCATTTGTCGGATTGCATTCCCTACTCATCTCCAACGGGAGTTAATAAGGAAACAGGAGAGGTGAATCGCCCACGTTAACAAGTCAGAAATGGGGAAAATGACACTTTTTATGAATAACTAATTTCTATTGAATTAAGTTTTTACGACTGGGTACGACCAGCTCTCGACGGAAAGTTGGGCGGTTTGTCATTCGTTGAGAATACAATTACCTTTTCACATTTTTTAAATGCGTTTTATGAGGACCTTGTCATGTTAAGATGTTCACCGTAAAAACAGGCACCACTATATATAAGACATGGCTCTTCATGAATTCATGGAATAGCTCAGTTTCAGATGTACGCTAGGAGGTTCTCAAAAATTTTCATAGTTTTGAACTACAGCTCTATATGTATTCACTCTGTAGGAATTTTCAGTGCCACATTTCATTCTTAACCTGTGTGTATATCTAAATCATGATTATCACGGAGTTTGAGTGTGAATGAAAATCGTATATTATATTTTGTTTGAAGTTATATAACTTGTATCACTGAGAAAGTTTCTTTCTAGTTTTGCGAACCATATTCATCAGTTTGAAACTTTACTAAAGCTAGTGTATAATTTGTTGGCTATTTTGAAAATGTTTCGTTACACTATTAGATTGACAATGTTTTTGAACGTATGTGTTTGGTTAACATATAAGCCTGAGAAACGTAAAACAATTGTTTCAAATTGCAACATTAAAAGCAACCGCAAGGACACAACACAACAAGATCCTCCTGTAGATTGGGATAAGCTGCCATCATTTCATGAGCGTCGTGGGATACCATCAGATATTGAGCACATTGAAGTGTGGCACAGGTACGTTTGAATGGCGATAAATGACTTACTTGCTAATATGTACTGTTGACTACAACGGAAGCGACAGGAGCAGTATTAGCTAATTTTGAAACCCGGTTAAATTATTGTTTCAATTATCATATTATTTTTCGTAGGGTATTCACAATAGGCGGTCATGGAGGTGTGCGTAGACGCAAAACGAGCACGACGTCTACCAAAAGAAGATTTGGAATAACTTGAAAACTCCATTTCCGGGAAAGTAAGTAAGCGTTGCTTAAGTAATGAATCAACAGAATAATGCCTTAATTTGTTACCAGCATATATGAATGAAGCAATACAATTTTAATTGACTTCAAGAATTTCACTTTCCCAGGAACGTGTTTGTGTTCAACCGGAAACTATACATTCGGCTGGAATGGAAGAAATATGTGCTGCGTTACTTCTCACCTTACTTTCTCTTCTCCTTCTCACAGCGGTCGAGTATGTTGATTGCGTAGATGACGTGTCTGCAGTCCGTTGTTCAAAAGCTGAAAGGCAATGCACAGATAAAAAGTATGGTATTGTTGCAAAAATTAATTGTTATTCATCTAATTGCCACAGTGTATGAAAAGCGAACGCAAATGCTGCAACAGTTATTTATCAACAAAATCCACCACTCAAAAGATGGAAATGTCAGCGCATGCATGTTCTTTTTAATGTTCATTTATGCTATCAGTTACCAGTAAAAAGTTGTCACAGACTTCAAAACCTAAACTTTTTTCTTTAGTTTATCGAATCGTACTGCGATCCGTTGTTGGATGTTTAAGAAATTTCCACTCATTTAGAATAGAAAGCAGTAGGAAAATGTAACTGCTAATAGTTCAGAATTAAAGTTTTTTACGAAAAGTGTAAATCCCTTACATGAGCATACATAATAAAAACCCATGTTGCAGTGATTTTATATGTACGTGTTTCTTCTAACGCATATTAAAAGTTGTTTAATTCAAGGAAATTGCAATTTCCACATTCCATTAAAACAGAGTGCACACGCAGACTTAGCACTTCACTCTTCATCTCTGCATTTTTGTTCCTTTATGTGACCTCATGTACTTTCCTACCACCAGAACAGAAGCTCAGTAATGCCAGCAACAGGTTCATATGCTTGCAAGTTGAGACTACGAAACGTTCAATGCAATGTAAAACAAGTGCACAATGTTACTTACATAGCCACACAGCCTATAGCTGAGATAAACTGGTCTCGCTTGAAATGAACCTTCTCAAGCTTATGCTTTGACTCTGTTGGTTTGCTAAGCTGCTGATGAGCAAAGTGCTCCTATAAGAAGTATGTACATAAAAATTATACAGGAGCTCAGAGCAAAAGTAACGCGTATATGTGAACAAAGTAAGTTGGCTTCTTGCTCTGGATGCGGATGAGAATTGGAGATACATGCGTTGAGATGTGGAATACTACTGAGACACAAGCAGCATAGCTCTAGGGTTTCAGTGTGTAGATGTAAGATTCAGTGGCTGGTGTCATACAAATATAACGCGAGTGATGATGATGATGACTCGAATTTTAATGATGATCAAGAAACGTTTCTTATAGAAGTTATATTGTAATCTGAATTTATGTCTTTAAAATGAGAAGCAATATTGTCAATTATCACTAATTAGCGGCGGTTTTAACTGTGTTTTTACTACAAATACAATGCACATGACAGGAAAATTGACTATATGTGGTATGGATGTTGGTTTACGCTAAAATCCGCTGTTCGGATTTATAAAGTTTAACTAAATTTTCAAACCATTTATTTAAAGTAAATAATTTTATCAAACAGTTTATTTACTTTGCATTAATCAATAACTCCACGTCTTTCGGTACTAACAAAAATTGAAAACATGTCGTATTTACATTTACTCAATGTGGATTGCATTTATTTCTTGACAGCTCTGCTCTAATGTACCAAATACAATGTATTGACAATTTTTAATACAGTTTGGGGTATTTTTGATAGATCATTGCACCAGTTTGTGCACAAGTGCATATCTACACCATCGTCTCAGAATTGTTCGTTAGCATAATAATTTTGGTAACAAAATCATATACATTTAGGTTATCAGTTACTTAAATTTAGTATGTTAAGTTTGTATCTGTAGTAAGCGTAAAGTAACAGTCTTCCACAAATCAACGCATCGTCTTATTTGTAATTGGTAATGACTGAATCCAAGTTCCGTTTGTCTTGTGACCAAATGACCGAGAACATATTTGGAATGCTGAACAAGATTCTCTGTAGCAGGTTTACATAAGTAGCCACAATGCAACTGGTAGAAGTCATTTGTGGTGATGATGACAATCTTGAAAATTTTAATGTCGATTTTATGGGTGTCGAAATTTTCCCCCAGCAAACAATTTCCTTTTGATAAGGCTAGTAGAATATCAACCAGTTTGAAAATCTGCTTCTACTAACAGTAAAAACGGAAATCATTTTTTTGCAAGAATTGAATTTTTTAATTTCCATTTCCATTATAGTAATAATGTTAGCATATCCAACAACTGATTACCATCTTAATGGAACTCCAGTGTCCATTTCCCTCAGTTTAGTAAGCACGCACAGATCTGAAATAGCATTTCTTGGCATTCAAGGAACTTCTCCATCGAGCGACTGTTGTATACTTTTATCATAAAGCTCCATAAATATGTAGATTTCCTCCATTTGAATGGGGTAGTCCAGATAGGTCACTATTATTGTTGTCTGCATACTACTTCTCCAGAAAGTTTCCCCCTCCATGCCATGGCGCCCCAACTTTCCCTTGTAGACAAATGATCTGGTGCCTTCACCTAATTAACATATTGTAATCAATTGTAAATGTAAATTCAGCAACGGTTTATAAATTCTAAGTCCTATCCAATGTTTCGTATTATAATTTTATTATACCTAATACATTTGGGGTATTGTATTCAATGTTTCTCTCCCAAATATAGCGTGATAATGACTCCTGACTTGTGAACCTTACAGTTTTTCATTAGTATTCGGTTTCTCCATTGTCAACTCTTTAATGGAATATCAACCATCCTTGCGACATGCCATGAAAACATCCCAAGTCGTCGCCCAGTAGCTTTAGAAGTCCCCCATACATCCAAAAAGACTATCATGGATTCTAGTCTGTATGGAAAAAAATTGGGCGTAAGCTCAGTTTCAATTATCATATTACTGCAAAAAGAAAGGAAATGGTCTCTCAAGTGACTTACCACACAAACTTCCTGACATGAGTAGAAAAGTATTCGAGTGTCAATTTAGTTAAATTGCTGGCACTATCCTTCCTATTGAAGGTAGTACTAAAATTTATGTTCACCATTTACACGACAATTTCAATGTTTGCAAAAATTAGTTGCTAAAAACTCGGTGTGACTAACAAAACAGCATTAAAATGTGCTCATTTGTTGTGATGATTCTATCTAGCAGACTTAAACCCCACTACCAGAATTGCCGGTATCAAATTTTAAAAGTTTGTGACTTGAGACAAAAAAGCTTGCAGTGCATTGCAAATGTGATACATAATATTACATAGCGATAAGAAGTAGCCAAACCTATGCTAGGATGAAATGGGGGAGACTGAATTGAGCTTACGCATGCCACAAGCTTTGCTTTTCCATTTTGGTTGGTTTGCTGAGCTGTTGATCAGTAAGTGTTGCTAGTGCTGAAACATGCATAAAAACTATGCACAAAGAATAAAAGAGACACAGCTCAGAGCCCCTTTATGCAATAAATAAAGTAGGTTTGGTTCATCCCAAGCGGATAGAAACACACTGTGAAATAGGATTATGAATGATGTGGATGATTTGGAAATCCGCTTTTAGTAGCAGCACAATTTATGTCTATATAATATTATATCTCGAGTTTTTATAGAAGTTTTATTGATTTGGGTGTAAACAACTATCAACAAAATCTTCAATACACTTGACAAATTCATCAGTTTCCCTTAAGTGATGGTTGTGAGTCCCTTTTTTCACAATGTGCAACCTACAAACCCAAGCAAAAATTAAATTTAGGAAAAATTCCCATGTTATTGGATTTCTTTCGTAGAAAAAGGTTCTAATTAGTTAAATTACCTTGACTTTCGAAATGTGGAATTTAAATGGTATGCATATGAAACGGGGAAGAAAGCATCTATCGTTCCATGTATAACCAGTGCTGGACATTTGAAATTTCTTATAACGTCTTCAAATAAACCACCCTTCCGGTACACATCAGTATCAGTTTGTATAAGTTCATCTGCAGCACTATTCCACATATTCTGGAGTAATTTCTCTCCATACAATTCAGTAAGTTCGACACGTCTCGATTCGGGAATTCCATTAATTCCATGCTTTTTAAAACCTCAAAGGTAATATTTTTGCACATATATACTCATAATTTATCTGTCATACTTTTTCTTTCGCAGTAAAAATATTACTCTGTAGTTTTAACAAGATGGTTCGTTTTCAGCCCCAGAAACCCAAAAGCTCCCCAAGTAACCCGACCAGATACTTCGTTTGGATTGTCGTTTACCATCATTATTCCAGTAATGGTTCCACCGCTCCAACCAACAATCGTGTAGTAATCAATTCCTAATTTCTGTTATTACCAGAAGAGCGTTAGAAATAAACCAGGGTTTCATTTTATCTCTTAATTGTCACATTTACAGTTTACTTTCATTAACTCAGTTGCATACTTCACATCATACTCAAAGCTGCATCCATAACCTGGGGGTAGAAATGGTCGGTTTGTTGGTCGACTTTTTCCATGCCCAAGTGCATCCCACCCTATCCATTTGTACCTTTTCTTGTCTAACGCAGGTATTATCGGCTTGATATCCATTTGAATGGAACCTGAGTAATTTTTCACTTATTTATTCATGTAAAAGCCAACCATTACAAATGCTAATAATAATTGCAATTTTCCTTACCAAACCCGCCTGGAAGTATTAATATTGGATGAGCATCTTTCCAACTTCCTACAGTCTCTATGTAATTTATGTCAAGATCTAAAACTCGCAGTTTTCTTTCTCTGAATGTTGATAAAAATTTAACTACTAGCTGGAAATGTTTAGTTCCAAAAACTCGTAATTTGCCATATCTCAACATTTTTATTCTGAAGGAAAATTGATATCGTGTATTTGGAGTATGAAATTGCTTCAATGTGCGACTTTCAATCGAACGGTTTATATCAACACACATAAGTTGCTGATAATGATGATATCTGCAAGTTTCGCACATGTTCTTGTAGTAGAAAACTTGGGTTATAAAACCTCATATGGATTACCAATCTGGAGTATATTACACAGCGTGTGAATTGTGGATTTGCACATTGCGTTACGCACTCATACTCAAAAATTGCTTGTAGATGTGTATTTGGAAGTAGATGTGACCTAGCACATACCAAAAAATGTTAGTGGGCATCAAGAATAGCAATACGGTGTAATCAAACTGCGTGAAACTGTGTAGAAATGGATTCGACCACAGCACATCAGTGGAGAAACACATTGTAAGTACTTTTCTCCTTAGCTAAATGTAGACGAAGAAGCTTGCAATGCAATGCAAATGAAATACATAATATAAGTAGATAGCTCGATGAGGTAGCTGAAACCTGAAATGTTAGAGACTGAATTGAGCTTGCTCAAGTCACAAGCTTTGCTTTGCCGTTTGGGTTGGATTGCTGAGCTGCTGATCCGTAAGTGCTGCTACGGCTGAGTCATGAGCATACTCAAGAGCAATAAATGCAGCTCAGAGCTCCTACGCTTTGTGATGAACAAAGTAAGTTTGGTTCATCCCAAGCTGGTAGAAACACACTATGTAAAAAAGAGTGTGAATGATGTTGATGGATAGGGAATGAGGATTTAGTTGCAGCCACCCAAATGAATAGTATGCAAAACTTTGTAAACGTCATGATAAGCAATAAAAATTTATTTATACATAGTATTACATAAAACTTGTGTTTGGTTGCAATTTTAATTAATCTGGGTGTAAACAGCTGTCAAAAAACCTTCAATACACTTGACAAACTCGTGGGTTTGCTTTAAGTGAAGATTGTGAGTCCCGTTTTTCACAACGTGCAACCTACAAAACCAATTGAATAACAATTTAAGCAAAAACTACCGACGTTTTATGGGTTTCATTCGTAAAAACTATATCAAATGTTTGGTTACCTTGAATTTTGAAATGTTGAGTTTAAATGATGTGCATTTGAAATGGGGATGAACGTATCTTTATCTCCATGTATAACCAATACTGGACACTTGACATTTTTTATAACGTCTTCAAATGAACCTCCCTCCCGGAACACATTACTTTCAGACATTCCCATAATTTCAGTCAGTGCATCACTATACATCTCATGGAGCAATTTCTCTCCGTACACCTCTATGAGCTCGATACGCCTTGCGTCTGGAAGCGCATAACTTCCGAGCTTACTAAAACCTTAAGGGCAACAATTTTGTTAGTATTCTACTACTAATATTGGCAGATA
This sequence comes from Orchesella cincta, assembly GCA_001718145.1. Taxonomy (NCBI): domain Eukaryota; kingdom Metazoa; phylum Arthropoda; class Collembola; order Entomobryomorpha; family Orchesellidae; genus Orchesella; species Orchesella cincta. Next base: position 35,477 of record LJIJ01001389.1, read on the forward strand.
ACTTTTTTGTTCATAGGAGTTACAACATAATTATACTTTTAAGACGCTTATTAGTTTCTTGCCCAAGAAACCCATAAGATGCCCAGGTAATCATGCTAGAAACTTGTTCAGGGTGGCGGTTTGCCATAGTCATTCCAGTAACGCCTCCACTACTCCAGGCGGCAATTGAGTAGTGCTCAATTCCTAATTTCTGGTATAAGCAGTAGACCATCAAAATAAATACTGGTGCATTTTATTTTTCAAATCTCAAGTTTATTGTTACTGCATAATTTACCTTCATTAACTCAGTTGCATATTTCGCATCTAACTCATACATGCAACTGTATCCCCGTGGAAAAATTTGTCGCTTTGGTGGTCGACTTTTTCCGTATCCGGGTGGATCCCACCCAATCCATCTGAATTTTTCCTTATCCAAAGCAGACAGTATTGGTTTTATGTCCATCTGAATTGAACCTGAATTACATATTTATACATATATATTGACACATTTATGGGCAAAGAAATTATACATACTCTCAAGAAGAGCGTTTCATAATGTATGAGATAGAGAGACGACTGGGATTCTATGATGGCCGTATGCAAAGCATTGCAAAAAAGCAAAAAATTATAATGGTTATAGTCAGAACAGTTTTCCTTACCCAGACCACCTGGAAGTATTAAGATTGGGTGAGCATCTTTCGAATTTCCTACAGTTTCTATGTAATTTATATCAACGTCTAAAACTCTAAGTTTTTGTTCTCGGAACGTTGATAAAGGTTTTACTACTGGCTGAAATTTAGTTCCAAATTGTCGTAATTTACAGCGTAGAAACATTTTTAAGAAAACGTAATATGAAAGCAGTTGCTTTGGTTAAGAGTTAATAATTGCTGTCATCTGTGACACAATTCAATTGAACGGTTTGATCAATATACGTAGACTGGTGAAGATGATATTCACGAGTTTCTCACGTGTTTCTATTGCATAAACTTTTATCTCATTCTCTTATTGCACACCCGGATCATTCCACATAGCGTGTAGAATTACTCAATGTATTTCGCATTGACCCTCGTGAAATTGTGAGTGTGGAATTGCAATCAGAAGTGGATGTGACCTTGAACACACTAAAACATATTGTGGATATCAGGACTATGAAGCTTTATCCGAGCAAAAGGTATCAGCATACATAATATCATTACACGTTGATATTTTTAGACATACGCAGCACAAATACTTTGCTTACATATGTAAACAACAAGCAGATAACTAAAAAACGAAACAAGTGCTCACAAGCACAACACAAGAAATGCAAAATGCAGTTCTGTGACGATTTGGACAGCTGCTGCACCTTAGAATGACACTTGCCTACTCTCATTAAGAAAGCAAATTAACTTCATTCTGGTGAGAACGAACTTTATATGAATTTAATTGAATAAACCCGACAATTCGTGACGTTGTGACATACCTTTCGCGGATGGAATTTGTGGCATAAATGTGAAATAAGTAAAAATTCTCATATACTGGTTTTCCAAGAATATATCAGACCCAAGCAAGTTGCTTAAAATTGTATGACCGTTGTTAGAAAGTTCTGATTTCAATTTGCAATGCATATTTATAATTAGCAGGGTATTATTTAGCTTTCAAATGGTATATTATAAGCTATGTTGGTTATTTGGAATATTTATCGTAGCTTTTTACCCTTTTTGAATGTTTTGATTTGATTTGTAATACATATTCATCATCAGCACAGCATTACCTTTTGATTGATGTATCATAAGCTATATGTGACGCTTATCAATTTGGCTAACCTTATCATTTGACATCGTTCCCGGGACCCCAGATAACCCATATACAAACTCATCCTCCGCTTTGTCCTAAGCTATTGATTGGTTCAATTAGAACTTCCAAAAGTCAAACGGTTCAAAAGTAAACGTTTTGATAGACAGACAGACGACGCGATACAAATAGTTAAGGTTAAGGTAGGTAGTTTGGTTGGCGATGTATAGCTAGCAGGACTCTAACTGATTAAATCATATCATAATCATTATCAAGAGAATCAATGAAACATAAAATCCTGCGATTGGACTTGGATGCGGTAAGAAATATCGCATTCTAAAGATGGAAACAAAACCCATTTAAATGTCAATAGCACAATTGATGTTCCATACGGGCACCATCGGAGGTGTTTTACATCATTGTACATACAAACATACGTTTAAAAATTACTACGAACGAACTACTGTTATATAGCGTGAAGCAAAAGTTGCAATATTTGCCTTCAATTTTTTTTATCATGAAGCACATGAAGCCACTACTTGCATGCTCCGCAAATAAATGTAGACTTATGAGCTGCCGATTTGAGATTTCATGAGTATGAGATTTGAGTCGAAATTTTTTTAAATGCATTATTGCGTAGCAGAAACTAATACATAGGTTTTACAATTCAATCTTGACCCTTCCTAACATGTTAAAAATGGTCAAGAGTGAATTGAGCCAGCTCAAGCCACAAGCGTTGCTTTGGCCTTGTCACGTTAGTTTGTTGAGCTGATATGCCTAGTGCTTGAAGTAGGAATCATGACCATAAAAACTATACATAAGAGCAAGCTCAGAGCTACTGCGTGATGTGATGAACGCTGTACGTTTGATTCACTTCAATGTGGATGGTAGTATACTGGGAAAGTATCAAAAGCAAAAGATTTTAACTATAATAACATGCCAGGCAAGCACGATCTAGAATCTCAATTTCCCCCTTTTTAATTAGTTTATTCATATGCTCATTAATGGATATAATCAGCTTGTCAGAGCGATTATTATAAGTAAAAGACAGTCTAAAGCTAATTTTCTTATAAATCCATTTCGAATTTCTTAATAGAAACTGTTAAATCTTTTCATCAAAACAAGTAACATTCGTTAAGATTTAAATTAACAATAACTCCACGACTTTCCATGCTCGGGTCGGCAACTTTCAGGGCACTCCTTCAATCCATACCCTCCATAATCACCCCATAAAACTGGTTCACCAAGGAATTCATTTCCCTTTCTTTGAGTAGGAAATGGTCTAGTTAGTGTCACATTCCTCCACTTTTCACAATAATAACTGTCATAATACACAAAGTAATCACGATTTGGAGGAAAGATAATTTGATCAAGCATCACATCCTGGTCAAAATACTTCTTGTGACGACCAGGCAACGATGATTGGTTAACTATGGTGTTATGAAGCTCACGTTTAGCTTCAAATGAAAGCAGATCGTTTCTTCCACCCCATAAACCACCCAGAGCTGGCTCAACATGAGCTGGATGATCTCGGAAAGCGTGAAATGCCTTGGTTGTATTCTCCAACCAGTCTTGCACAGCAGCTGCATCCCGAGCAATAAGTAAACTATCAATATCTCGAATGAGAAACACGTCAACAGTGGGGTCTCCTAATGGAAGGAATCTCCATGTTCGGGAATCCATTTGTGATGACAAATCTCCTACAAAAATACCAGAATTGTCATTAAGCTCTAAAAACGTCCGTCCAAATCTTTGTATTTTAATAATATTCGTACCGTAAGACTTTATTTTCCTGATATCACACCAGAACAGCTCTAAGTTCCCACATCTCAGCTCGCATATAAATTCATCATCATCAAGATCAGAGTATACGCGAATAACCCATCCAGGAAAATATTTCCTCATGCTCTGAAGGTTGTTGGTGAGACCCCTTTTCCATAGCTTCTCTTTCCAGGACTTCCGTTCTCCTTTTTCTTTACTTCTAAACAAGGAATATGAAATAACTCTTTGTTGTGGTCCATGAAATGTAGCTTCCCAGCTACAATAACTTTCTGGTTTATCTCCTTTTTCCATGGATTTCAATATTTGTTGATAAAGTGTCATCCTGGGACAGTTGCAACAATCCGGATATGAAAGTTGTTTGGAGAGCGGAGATGACGACCTTTGTAGATAAAAGATGTAGATAAGAAATGCAACAATATTGAGAAGAATTAAAAGTTGAATGAGTGGACGAAATTTCTTATTTAACCGATGAAGTAAGCCCATTATATTAGAAAACAGTAATAAATTGATATTTCTGAAGTAATTTTTTAAAATAATTCTTGGTTAAAAAAAATTCATAAACTTTCAAATATCTGGGAATATACTGCCTTATGCAACTTCACCCAAAGTTTTATTATTAAATCGGAATATTTTTCCACGTAATTAGTAGTTCGGTTTTTTCAATTTGCAACTGCTTTGATAGTTAAAAAATAGAATACAAGTTTTAAAAGTAATATGCATGAACCCACCACTATTGTAACCTGGACATGCAAGTATAGGTTTTCACATACATATGCAATGAGCTGAAACATATTTCGCTTTTCTGATAACGCTTATCAAAAGACATGATAACACAGAATAATAACAAGATTCACCCAGACAATGTCGTCAAATGACTACAGAAGGAGGTCACTTCCTATACTTATTTCAAACGAAATTGCGGTGCCCAAGCTTTTGAATGCTGGCAAGTTTAACTGGTATGTGACAATGATTGACAAATAAACGAAAGAGTAAACCTTTATCAGGAGGTTAGTACGAACATGAATAAAATCAATCTATTTTTACGTATGCAGACATTTTACACGCACATTCAATATTTATGTATACATATCTCAGTTTTTTTATTAACTTGAAGCAGACAAAACATTTCGACTATTCTCACACGCAAATTATTTTTCATGCGAAAAAACTTAGAAAACATAATGCAATAATATAAATAAAGTACAAAGTGTCTGAACATTTCTTTACGTACTATTTTATAATAAAGTTAATTTCCATTCAACCCGTTTGGGTAACTTACCGTTAAACTGTTACATCTTTTGAAGCCGATCTACAGTTTGTGTACTTTTAGTACTACATACTAAATAGGTACTCAGTCTTTATGTGAGAAATTATTCTTTTTATTATGCACAAGTTAGAGTAAGAAAATTAATAATAATATACTCTCCCTCAATTCTGTTGATGTGATCTAACATTTTATTATACATAAGAATATCTGCATCATTTGCCATGAGGAAATCGATGTGATGAAAAAGTGGCCAATCAACCGTGTACAGACCACCTCAATGTTCGGGCTGAATATTGTTCCAGAGCAGAGTCGTTCCGTCCACACGGGTGAAACAAGATTATCACTTTCCCCAGCCCAGATATACAATGGAACCCTCACGTTGTCCATATTGGCTCGTGGCTGGTTAGTTCCATAAGCAGCTCGAGTTGTTTTTACTGAAATGTAATTAGATCTTTAAAACTGGCAGGTTTCGAGGTCTTGCAACTTATGAAAAAACACTTTCAGTCCTGTATTAGCCGAGAGCTTCCAAATGATATTGGGAGTTTCCGTTTTGTTCAGTTGCTGAGCATCCTGGCCATAAAATACGAGCATGGCATTGTCACAAACGCCACATCTGACTGCTGACCACGTGCAAACGTTTTCAGTGAGTTCAAAAGAGATTTGGGAACTTTGGGCCTGTAAGTGCCACAAGTTGGACGAATGTTCCGGCTTCGTTGGCTTTTGATACTGAAACCCGACCACACACACTGCTACGGGAGGAATATTAGGATAATAAAAAATTGGCAAGTGCTTGTCTTCAACTCCATTTCGGCTGTTGATATTTTTTGCTTACATAGCTCGGCTTTGGATGTCTAAATGTGAATGCTGCAGTTTGCGCTTTATGGCATGCTCTGATGTTTTGCATGTTTTGTATGTAGTCGCACAGAAGCTAGACTTCCGTTAACTCTCGACTTACAGCGGTAGCTAGACACTAGCAGCTCTGTAAATGTTCCACGCTGAAAAAAAAACTGTCTGTGAAGGCGTAACGCATTGATTTTGTTATAGAAATAGATATTAAATCATAAATTGAATTGTACAGAAGTTTATGTATTTATTTACTGAAGCTTATATTAAGTACATTTTCATGCGCATGGGTGGTTTATAAAATTAAGGTTTATCGTATACCATAAGATTTTTCTTAAGTTGAGATTCTGTACGTGTAATAATACTGCATGCGTGTCGGAAGCTTATCATTAATATCATCCATACACGTTGCTGACCATACGCACTAACGCCTTTGTTGTTTACTAATAAAAAGAGTTCCCAACACTTATACAAAAAGCGATAACATCAATCTATTCCTTGTATGTGCAAGATCTGATCTCCGAACAATTTTGTTACAGTGCCAGACAATTTACGAAATCATAACAGCATTAAATTTTAAATTAATTCGTGTTTTAGGCACTAAATGTTTAGATGTGCAATGGTGTGAATTAGCCATATCATTGTAAATTCAGATCAACGTAGAGTTAACTAGCATTAACGTCAAAATAGATTTTCTACTTGCCGACCTCGTTCATGAAATATCGTCATCGCCACATTAGTACAATTTATTTTTACAAACAAACAAATTTTGTAATATGTTAGTAACTTTTCAAAAGCGATATAAATAAATACGTAATAATAAATGTTGGTTTCAGCGGCTATGTAAACGACGATTCTACTCCAATTTTATTGCAACTCATTTTTATGATTTCATGCTGAAATGATTCAACATGTTGAACACTTCCATTAAGCAAAGAATATGTATTTCCGGTTTTGTAATTTTAAAATTGGTTCAGTTTTATTCACAATAATGACAATTATTCCGGTTTTGTTTTAAAATGTTTTAAAAACTTTAATTAGAAATCAACAAGAGTTTTGAAATGGGAATGTAATTCACCTACATTCATTTACATGAGAAAACTGGAGAACTATGATCTGAAGTTGTTTTAAAACAGTATTCAGCATACTATACTTACTAACACCATAAATGTAAATAAGACACACACGGATACGGATATGGCCCTTAATTACAATATTTGATTTATTTCAAAAAATTATGGCATAAACAAATTTGTCTTCAAGGAACAGAAAAAACAACACACATGCAACTTTTAACAATTTTTAACGAAATTCACTATGATAAACATCATCAACATTCTCCAACCTTTGAATATGATCTAATATGTCATTATAAACAAGAACATCCGCATCCTTTGCCATGAGGAAATCAATGTGGTGAAAAAGTGGCCAATTTACTTTATACAGACCAGCCCTATATTCAGGCTGAATATTATTCCAGAGCCTTTCCGTATCCAAGGGCGAAACGATATTGTCACTCTCCCCTGACCAAATATATAATGGAACTTTTACATTGTCCAGGTTATATGGAGGAGGTTCGTTAGTTCCATAAACGGCTCGATTTGTTTTTGCAGAATTATATCTTCGAAACTGACAAGTGTCAAGATCTTGAATCCCATGAAAATACGTTTTATATCCAAAGGTAGCCGAGAGCTTGCGAATGATATTGGGAGTTTCCGAGTTGTTCAGTTGCTGAGCATCTTGTCCATAGAATGCGAAAATGGCATTGTCACAAATCCCACATCTGATTGCTGACCATGTGCAAAGATTATCAGTAGTTAGACCTAGCAGTCTCATCAAAGCACTTGGTTCTGCATATTGTCTACCTCCAGTTAACTTAAATATAATGTCTTGCAGCGGAGTTCCAAGAATTAACGCATGTTGAACTTGCACAATGGATTATCACCACTTCCCAAAAATGCACCGGGTCCAAGAAAAAACCTGCTTTGAATCTTGAACTCAGTTCTGGAAGTTGGGCTAAACCTGCGAGGTAGAGAGCACAACCAACAGAATGGCAAGCGTAATAAATTTGCTTGTTTCCAGTTACCCAGCGCATGAGGTCAGCAAGCAATGGAAGATCTCTGGTTCCCATTTCCTCGAATGAAAAATCCCAGTATTCGAGGTCAACTACAGGATTTAAGCTAGTGTGGTTCATGGATGGATTGGTGCCACGAGCATTTGCTAGCCAAGCTTCATAGCCATTGTCAACGAGTAAGAAGGCCAGATTTCGGCTTCCGGGTTGAATTATCCAGGAACCGGAACTACCACCTCCACCATGAAAAAGGAGGACAGATTGTTTCCCTTTTTTAGGGGGTGATGCGGGACCTCCTGAAATTCTATAGATGGCTGAATAATATCCGTCTTCGGAGAGAACGGTGTGACTTGTAACGTTATATCCTCGCATTTCAATTTCTTCCAGCTATAAATTAACAATAATTTATTTTTTCCAAGAATTATTTTTCATGTTGGAAAGAAGTACACAAGAAAGAATTATAAAAGTTTTACCGTTGAAGGTATATTTACTACAGGAAACCCATTAACCTTTCCCACTTCCCGTTTGCAATTCGCATTATTGCTAAAAAGAGACTGTGGAACGTTGGGTCTGTAAGTGACACAAGCTGGGCGAAGGTTCTGCATTGGTTGGCTTTTGGTATTGAACCCTGACCACACAAACTTGTAAGGAAGAAACAGTAGGAGAAGTAAAAATAGGTAAGGGTTTATCTTCAACTCCATTTCTGCTGCTGATATGATTTGCTTGCATGTCTCGGCTTTGGAAGTCTAAATAAGAATGCTCCATATTTTAGGATGAACATGTATTGTTCATGTTTTACTTGCTTTCGCAAATGAGCTAGACTTCCGGGGATCCTCTGAATGTGTTAAGCAAAAGCTACTCTATAACAATTTCGTACTTGAGAAAATCTAACGTATTGATTTTGTTACAGGAACAGACATTAAATCATATTTTGAATTATATTGAATTGAAAACTATGTATATAATAATGAAATAAATTTTTATTGAGCATGGGTGGTTTTTAATAGCTAGAGTTTTTGATAGCTATATAAGTAGGGACTGTGGTTGGTAAGGTTTTTAATTGAGTTGAGAATCTGTGCATGTAGCAAAAATTGCAACGCGTATCGGAAGCTTATTATCAACATCATCAATACACGTTTGTAAAGACCATACGCACACACGCCTTTGCTTTATTACTATTATATTAGATTTAACTGATACTTACGCAAAGGCTATTCAACTATTCAAGTTAGTTTAATGAATACCTACTTTATTTTTCGTCCTTATTCTAGATCTTATCCGTAGAGCTTTTTATTACATAACCAAAACCAATACGGTATTGACATTAGTTTTTATGTCATGTAATTATTGCGGTCTCTCGATGTTGAGGTATAAATATATCTTGTGTGATAATATAAAATAGCTTTTTCTTTATGTTTGCAAATTAATTTCAAAGTAAAGTTCACTAGCACTCACAACGGATTTCACGTACCTACATGTGTACAAATGTATTATTATGTTTACTTTATTGTAATAAAATATTTTAAGAACTAATTTACACGTCAAGCAACATAAATTAACACCAAACATGCATCACCTTGTCCACTTGTAATAATAAGATTGATCATCATGATAAATATCCTCCTCCTCCATCCTTTGAATATGATCTAATATGTGGTTATAAACCAAAACATCCGCATCCTTTGCCATTAGAAAATCAATGTGATGAAAAAGTGGCAAATTGACTTTATACAAGCCCACTCTATATTTGGTTGAATATTATTCAGAGCCTTTCCATCCGGGGGTGAAACGAGATTGTCACTTTCTCCAGTCCTGATATACAATGGAACCCTCACATTGTCCATATTATAGGGAGGTGGTTCATTACTTCCATAACTGCCCCATTCTTCTTCTCTCCATAATTAAATCTTCGAAATTGGCAAGAATCGTGGTCCTGAATCCCATGGAAAAACATTTTTAACCCGTAACTATCCGTGAGTTTCCTCAAAATATTGGGAAAGTCTGTGTAGTTTAGTTGAGGCGCATCCTGTCAATAAAATGCGAAAAGCATTGTCACAAACTCCACACCTGATTGCTGACCAAGTACAAACGTTTTCTATGGTTAAACCCAACGCTCTCATTAAAGCAGTTGGTTCTCCATTTATTCTACCTCCGAGTAACTTGAACACAACGGTTTTTACCGTATCTGAAGATAAGAGTGCACTTTGAACTTGTATAAATGGATTTTCTCCACTTCCAATAAATACGGCTGGGCCCAGAAGAAACCCAGCTTTGAAGTTACTACTCAATTCCGGGAGTTGAGCTAAGCCGCGAAAAATAGCACAGCCCATGAATGACAAACGTAATAAACCCGTTTATTTCCGTTACCCATCGGATTTGATCGACAAACAATGGAAGGTCTCTGGTTCCAACATCTTCGTTAGTAAAATCCAATATTGGAGTCATTCTCGGCATTTAAACTGGTGTGGTTCATGGATGGGTTGGTGCCCTCGAGCGTTTGCAAGCCACGCTTCGAAGCCATTATCTACAGCAAGAAGGCTAGATTACGACTTCCTGGTTGAATTATCCAGGATGCTGAACCACCTCCTCCACCATGAAAAAGGAATAGATTGTTTGCCTTTTTCGGGGGAGATTTGGGACCCCCTGAAATTATATAGATGGCTGAATAATATCCGTGTTTAGAGAGAATGCTATAGGATGTAACGTAATATCCACGTATTCAGATTTCTTTCAGCTGAAAATATTATTATTTAACTTTGAAATAAATTTTTTACGCTTGCTCAAAATATCATATTAAAAAAAGATTTTTACCGTTGTTGGTGGATTTGTAATGGGTAACCCAGTAACCTTCCCCACTTCTTGCTTACAGTCTCCATTATTAATCAGAAAGGATTTGGGGACGTTGGGTCTGTAGGTTACACAAGCTGGACGTATGGTCTGTCTCGTTTGGCTACTGAATCTGGACAACGCATGGTGAT
>LJIJ01001390.1:0-46165 GCA_001718145.1 Orchesella cincta
AAACACCACCCAACCAATGAACCACCTAGAACCAAAAAAATCATCCATCTAATCCCACTACCCTAACTCAACCAATAATTCACAAAAAAAAACAACCAACGACACTACAAATAAAACAGAGCTAATAACAATAAAAAAAGAAACACAATACAAAAAAAAACTTCAACAAAAAAAAATACCACAAAAAAAAAAACATCATCCGCAACAACACAATAACAAACATAAAAAAAACAAACAAAATCAACAACACAAAAAAAAAAACTCCCCAGAATAAATTAACAACAGCACTATAAACACAAAGCACACAATTAAACGAACAACTGCATACAAATCAAACCAAACCTACAAAAAAACATCAAACCCTCCAACTAAACAAAAAAATACCACCCCAAATAAACACAAAACAAAAAAGGAACCCAATCACAAAAACAAAAAAACAACAAATGCACACACACACCAAAACAAAAACCCACACCGAAACAGAAAAAACTCCAACCACATCAAAACAACCTCCCATAAAAAAAAACCAAATAAAAAAATTAACAAAACAAATACCACACCCCTACAACAACAATCCTAAAAACAACTACCTAATAAAAAACCATGCCATCCACCAAAGCCTAATAAAAATACCCTCCAAACCATCCCAAAATCCCAACCACGCACTACACAAAATCCAATTCCACCAGAAAGCTCAACAAAAACAACACAAAAAAAAACAAACAACCATAACCCCCAACAACGAAAAAACCAATCCAATGACAAACAAAACCGGCCTCAACACGCAATCAATCACAAACCCTCCTAACCCAAATTCCACAAAAACCAACCCCTCAAAAAAAAAACAACCAAACCAAACAACACCCCGGCCGCACGAGAGACAAAACCCAACAAGCACGCGCGCAATTACTTTTTCTGCACATATACCTATCCACACAAAAATTAATAATACACAACGCAATTTGATATATATGGTTATTTATCAAAAAAACAAAAACAAATTCTCGGATTAATATAACAACAAAAAGTAACCCAACCCTCGCCCATAAACCAAAACTAAAATTCCTCTAAAAACCTTTTTCCCTCGGGCATGTTAAAAAACCTTTTGCTTACGGAGTAGGTCATTGTGCTCACGGATTTCGCACATATATTGGATGCCCATTGTTGCATCGTTTTCTGGGGCGCGGAGTGTCCACCCTTCGGACTCTACCAAGGCTGCTTTTGTGATTTAACCCTTTCCAACAACATGAGATGTTCCCCATTTATGCTAAATTTGGAGTTAAAGAAAAGGAAAAAGTTTGAAAATGAATCAATCAACAGAATATGCGTGAATTTGCACAAACAAGAAAGTTTATGCAAAACTCTAAATGACTCAATTGGATTGTTATTTTCCGTTGATTTGCTGTTAATGGTTGTCTCCATGATCACCTCTATTTTCACTGTAACCGTATTGTTTTTGCAATTTGAGTTTCTGGCTGGAACCACCATTGGAATATCATTTGTAGTAAATGCAGTCACCGTCCATGAATTTTGTACGGCAGCGCATATGTTTGAGGAAGAGGTAAATCACACAATATAAATCACATATATAAATTTTAAAACGGATGGAATGGCATGGCCTTTAATTTTTAATTTCAGGTCCAAAGTTGTTCCAAACTTCTAAAAGGAATTGCTTGTAAAAAACTGTCCCAACAGACAGAAATGATGGTAAAATTTCCCATAATTTATGCAAAACTTAAAATATCTAAAAACTAATCATAATTGGTTTACATTCAGATTTTAATGGAAAACGCACAGTTGCTTTTGCAACCTGTGGCAATTAAACCCGGATATTTTTTCCATGTAAATAAAAGGACTCTTACGGCTGTAAGATAATTTTCATTTCTCCAAAGCGTTTGTGTAAATGATATTCGAATCCAGTTAGTTTAATATCACTTGTATTTTTAGATTGCCGGATCAATCACAACTTATCTAGTTGTTCTTGTACAGTTTAATACTTGAGAAAGTGGCTATATTTTTTTTAAAGTTGGAGGGTACCATTGTCTTCTTCACAAAATTTCAGTCTAGAAAGAAGCTTTAAGAGTAAAACATATGCCACAAAATTCAAACCTAAAAACAGCCTATGACACAAAGTTTTCCCGTTTACAACTATGTGTGCTTGTGTATTAACTAACGATAAGTACGTTGTTGCCCTTCTACAATTTCATAACGAGGAGTCCTTTAATTCTATTATTTAAGTTTTGTCATAGATTTTCAACAACATTTATTTATAATTTAAATGCAACAAACATTCCCCACCTGAATTAATTGTGTATCGCTTGAGATAGACTGTAATTTTATTTACTCCTTGTCCGGTAATTGAAACAAATATTTAATTCTTGTTAGCAAACAAACAGAAAATCAATTATTTAATTTCGCTAATTAGTACCGTTTTCATATTATTCATCTTCACAATTAGTAACAAAAACTAATTAGCTCTGTATATTCATTCTGTAGCTCGTCAGTTGTATCGTTTCACTTTAATTCTGTGCAACATTCATTGCATTGCAGATCCAAAATGACGACAAAACAGATAGTCGCGGATTACCCCAGAACTAACGGAAATCGTTTTATTGGACAAATCCTCTACCGAGTCGGTTCAAATGAACTCACGAGAATTGGTCGGTGTTGCAATGCAATCACACCATTCCTGTCATTGAGTAAACTGCCGTTTGGCAATTTCGTAAATGATGTTTCGGGCTGTTCATACCCAGCCCGTCTTTCTTCTTCTCATCCTCTTTTCGTGTTTTAGTAAAAAACACATTGCACACTGCTAACTTTTTTTCAATTTTCAGGTTTTTTCAATGATTAACTCACTGATTGCATCAAAATCATCAATATGGTAAGTGTTTGCAATAGCTTGGTCACCAAAACCAACCAAGACATGGTTGTGTGGATTTGAGTACATATGAACAGCCCATGACGTCATTTTTGAAAATTTTCTTTGGTCATTACTCCTAGTCGCATGAAAATAAAATATTAATTTTTTGGAGTGGTTCTTAAGTATTTGAAGATTTGTTTCTATCATTTTAAGGATTTATTTTCATGCGACTGGCCATTAAAGCTTGTAAAAGTTTACACTTTTAAGTGCCAAAAATTTCGAATATCAAATTTTAAAATTTTTTGCATGTGTATTAATGGTATTCATAACGTTTTGGAATAGCCAAGTTGTCTAATACTTTTTAGTTTTCGGGTAAATAATTATTTTATGTTACATCTTAAATTTGAAAAACTACTATATTTAAGTGAAAACTGCAAATTTTAAAAAACTAAAAACTACTTATTTTTCTTCTTTAAAAACTGTATTTATCTGCATATGAAATTCCCGAATCAAAATTTTGTCGCCGACCAATTTTTGTGAGTTCGCGAGATCAGACTCTACCAGCTCTTTTCTTTGAGCATTAAACCTTGCGAAAATATAGGTTTCACCATTTTTTCACTAGATTTCTTTGGCAACTTGCACTTTAGCCCTTACAGCCGTCCCTTTATTTTCGTTATTCTCCGATTTGTAACTATTGTACTGGCAGTGTTATATCTTTTGTTTACAGTCGACAAACTACCTTTTATGCACCCAAAACAAAGTGATACTGAAGATTTGGCACAAACAATTCTTAGCTCCAATATGTTTTATGGTGACCTGCTCTGTACCTTTTTGACCTTTATTAATCGCGCAAAAATTATTCAGTTTCACTACAATTTGAGACAGTTATTGGTAGACGCCATTGATCAGTTGGGACACGGAGGAAAAGAAACATTTGCAAATATTGTCCCTCACGCTCTATATAAATTGCAGAGATACAAATGGATTACTTTTTGTGCGTTTTATTATACAATTTGTTTTGGTCTTTTTAAACTTACCTACATATTTTTTACTTCTGGAAAACCATGGTGGTGGTGGTCACATTCGTTAATTGGACTGCCCATTTTTGCCGTTTTCTGGTCGGGAGTATCTACACTGCGACTACTACCAAGGCTTTGGTTGATAACTCTTTTTCACACAATCAGATTGTCTCCATTTATTCTAAATTTGGAGTTGAAGAAAGGGAAACAGTTTGACGATAAGTCAATTGACAGAGTATGTGTGTATTTGCACAAACAAGAAATGTTATGCCAATCTCTGAATAATTCTTTTGGGTGGGTATTTTCCGTGGATATGCTATTAATGGTTGCCTCCATAATAACATCCATTTTCTCTGTAACTTTGTTATTTTTACAATTTGATTTTGCATCCGGGAGTTCCATTGGGATATCATTTATCCTAAATTCAGCTACTGTTTATGAGCTTTGTAACGCAGAGCAAATGTTTGAGGCGGAGGTAAGGCACACAATAATATATTATAATCAGAATCCAGTTTCAGGCTGAACTTTTTGTTTTAATTTCAGGTGAAAAGTTGCTTTAAACTTCTAAAAGGAATTTCTACCTCCCAACTCTCTAAGCAGCAAGAAACAATGGTAATATGTTCTAGTTCTTGCGAATTTCAAACCAAATAGAAAATTAATCATGTGTTGTTGATCCAGATTTTAATGGAAAGCTCCAAATTACTTTTGCAACCGGTGTCAATTAAACCAGGAAACTTTTTCCCCGTAAATAAAAGGACTCTAACTGCTGTAAGATAATTATTTTCTCATTTGGATTGGATAAACTTTTTTGTATTCTCTAGTACAAATAACTTACATTTGATTTTTAGATTGTCGGAGCGATAACTACTTATCTAGTTGTACTTGTGCAGTTTAATACTTTAGGAACTGCTAATTAAAGAAATACGTATATACAACATTAAGCACCCTAAAAGTTGTGAAGTATACAATTTCATTGGTTACTTTGATTTGCAGCGTTACTGTAACTAGCTAGGGCCAATCATCTTAGTGGAGGGCTAGTATTGCATTAAATTAAAAAGCAGATAACTTGCAGCTATTTCATTCCTCACTTCAAGAATTAAATTTGTATAGCCAATGGATAATTTCTTCATAGCTTTATTTCGGGTCATCAAGGGATGAGCGTTTTTTTGCAAACAAGAATGGAACAAAAATGATGATCGTTTTTAAAACTCAAACTAATCATGCTTAACCACAACTGAAATGCAACATGATATTAAGAACGCAATTATTAAGTTGGAGAACAAGCCTACCCCGGCGAGGATTCGAACTCACGCCTCATTTGACCATTTGAGCATCGCAGGGCTGAACCTTGCACATACGCCATCGCGCTCTCCTCTTATAAGCTGACTAGCATTTAGCTTGAATAACACTGATTTCTTAAAAACAAATTTTCAAAAAACGGTCTGTAGAGTTATGTGCAAAATATTTGCCAAATTTGTCAAGAAACCTGAGAGAAAAGGCTGTTCCTTCACCAAAACTTTCAAACATCAAAGTGTCATGTTCTTAACGCATTACATTGCCCCGACCAATAACCCTGTCGGAAGGTTCAATCCTAAACACATATATCAGGTCGATTTCATAGAGCTGCTGGGTTTATTTTAGTCTCGCCTGCTTATAGTTGGGATTTCACACTAATACCTACTACGTACTATAACCATATGGGAAATGCAAGTAGGAATTGAAACTCAAAAAATACGAAATCCACACATCCGGATAATCATAACTTTTGTTATGTTTTTATATAAAAAATCTTATGCTGTATACTTGAACAGAGATTGTAACATTGTATGCATATATTACATAAATATTGAATGTTCTACTTTCACATTTTATATTCTTGAAATTGAGCATGAAAATAATTATCTTCTTCCGACAACAGTCTTCAAAGAAACCATGGATCATATTACCTCAAATTTCAACGGTATTTATTTGGAATTGTCTTTTATTAGTACAGTTTAATTTATATAACCAGATGTATGTATAAAGTTGTTCTCGAAGTTTCCTTTTATGGAACTGCTTTGCTTTTTATGTACACATTTGTATGGTATTTTTTTGTATTTTTGAGTAAAACATGTATACCGACATTATCAATACATTCACATTCGCGCAACTTGAGTGTTTACGTTTGAACATTTTTGCCTCCAAGCAAAAACATTTATAAATGCTTCACTTTTACGTTGTTTCAAAACGGCAAGTTATTTAACTAATTCACTCGAAGTGAAAACATAGCTGCCGCAATAAATAAAGGAACGTCAGTCACTGCAGAAGTTAGTATACTTGACGAGTTAAACACACATGTTTGCATCAATTGAATACAATTCTGAAACTAAGCAGTCTCTTCCACGCATAGCCTTTTTCTAACAGACAAAGAGTAAACCCTTCGCTTCCTTTTCATTTCAAAGCTGCAGCATGTATGACTAAATTATGGATTAGGTACCGCAAAGCCAGGTTACTTTGATATGTTTTTACTCTGTTTAATTTTACGAATGAGTGATTATTCTATATCTTATACACAGTGTGGAGCACCTAATTTTTTTAAATTTACTGTAAAATTACAATTAAAGCAGTATCAATTACCAATTTTCATTGTAAACCACTTTAATGTTTGCCACATTTGGGACTAAACTGTTGTGTAGTTCTGTTTCCCAAAAAGAACTACATGATTGGTATTGGGTAGTTTTCAAGTTCTCCAAACCACAAATTTCTCCAGATGGAGTAAAATATACTTTAGATATTTCACCAGTCGAGATGGTGTCAATTATAAACGGACACAGGGAGAATGAGACAATTTTTCCAGTTTGTTTAGGTAGTGATACTATGAACAGTCTATTTAAAGGATGAGCAAAGTTTAGTAACTTAGGGTACTCTAAGAAATTACACGAACTGTTTATATGAAAGCCTATAAACCGAACACAACTTATAATAATAGACAATTTACTAAATCCTAGTGGACAAACTATAGTTTCCAGACAAAATGAAAACATGTCAAACTTTACGGGCGGGTTTATGTCCCGAAAAGCAACATTAGTTTCAGAAGTAGTTTCCTTTAGATGAATCCCACGCTATTTCTTGAACGGAAAACAAAGAAAAGGTTTGCAGGAATGAAATTTTTTATGTATATCCCTTATGCTCTTTTTGCTAGTAAAGCTAATCTATTCTGTACATAGCCTTTACATATCTCTCGAAACTGTTTGTAGTGCCAACAAAGTTTTGCCTGAGCCGACATGTAGCAGAATATGTGTGTACTTTTTATAAACTGAATTTTGGAGTCAGCTGGTTTCATCCGTCTTCATACGACAGTTGCAGCTAGGCAGGCAGATCTTGCTGAAGGCAGCAGAATCTTGCTGCCGTGTCCTATCCTGTCCATGTATAGGGCAGCAGAAGTCTGCTGCCAAAACGGCAATAAGACGGCAACCCTACAGTTTTCATGCAATTGATGGGGGCTTAGCGCAAAACTTTCACTCCCAGTCGAAAGAGCGTACCAGAATTGCCTTTAAAACTTAATATCAACCTCCCTCAACCGATTTTTGAAACTTCACCTATCCTGTCTGTGTTAACTGACCAGGTGACGATTTGGAGGGCACATATCATGCCTGTGTTAACAGGCCGAGTGACGATTTGGAAGGCAGCAGAATTCTGCTACCGGACAGCAAGATCTGCCTGCCTAGCTGCAACTGTACGATGGCGTATAACTATCAACGGTTTTCTACGAGGTAGGAGAAACATATAATGTTATGCTATTTTCTTCTATGCTAACAGAACATTACAAATTTTGTCATTTGAAATTGTCTTTTGGATTACAACAAAGGTTGAAAAACAGAGGAGGAGCATTTATGCTGCTTTGTGGTAATATACATAAGCAGATAAAAACACTTCATACAAATAACTGAAAAAGCAGCACACAACAAAGTAGAATAGAATACAGCAGGGTGTTGAAAAAGCGATTTGGACATATCTTGCGTGATATAGAATGCAAAAGCAAAAAATTTAATTTTTAAAATGGACAGGTCCTGGTCCATACTAGACAGTATTTTGGGACAATAACCGAAATAAACCTATGTCAACAACCCTGGCGCCGCCTGTTGTTTTTGTTTTCACTTTAACTTATTTTTTACACACTCTGTTAGGCTATCATCTAAAAATATCCTGTTCATACGTGTTCCACTATTCCTTTTTGAACGCCTTTTACAGGGAAAGAACCTTTAAGCCCGGGTTTTCGTGCGCCCGTTGTTCAGTTCCTAACTTACATTTAAAGCACTAGTGTGCATTTGTTTGGAGTTCTTTGAATTTACACAGTAGCTACATCTTTGAGAATTTGCTACATAATCATAATGTATTTTCGGGAATCCCAACTAAGCCAGAAGTAAGTAAATCTGTTATGGTATAATAAAAACCAAAACTAACTTTTACTTTATTTTAGCAACCCAGCTCTCTACTGGGCCTTATTAGTGACGGGATTGATCCTGATCTTCGTTTCAAGCGTGGGGATTTATTTCGTCTGCTCACGATACCGCATGTATCGAATTGAACCAGAGCCAGCGAGTCCTGCTCGCACTCGGGTTAGAATAGATTTCTTTGAAAAGCTCAGATTATAAGGACAAGATTTGGTTCAAACAATGACACACAACTAAACAAATAATTAAAAATTGTATTGTAATTTGTAATGTGAATCAATACCGTTTGTCAGTTAAAATAATTTTAGACTTTAGTTGCAAACATTCTGGACCAGAAACCCTTGGGATCACTACGGTAATACTACCTGGTCCATAAAACTTGTCAGCAATGAGCTTAACTAAGCATTCGCCATTGTTATGTTTAACCTATATATTAGCAGAATGAAAGGGCTTGTATGTATCTTGATTCTGCTTTTACAAGGCTTAATTCAGTTATAACTCGAACTCCACTACTATTATTTACATATATATAATATCAGTATTACTGTTTTTAAATTGATTATTTATTTCTTTATAAAGCAACCTTTTTGCCATTGACTAGTTTGGGTCTTTTTCATTGCTACTGATGTCATCTTTAAGCATGCATATTACAATTAAATTTCCACAATTGATTATGCAAAGAAAGTCATCTTTTGTATGAATAACTTTGATGTTACAAAAAATTAAACCGTCCTGCAACGTCGACAATGTGTACTCTATACAGTATTGGTGATTCAGTAGCGGATACTGCGCAAGGTGGAGCGGCCGCTCCAGGCCACCCTTTCTTTTTTAAATATATTAGGCCACCCTTTTCTTAAAAAACTGAGACTTTTTAGCACATTTGGTTGCAAAAAGGTGAACTTCGTAAACATTTTACGTAAAACATAATCAATTTTCTCATTTTCATACCAAATATAAGGTTAAAACCTATCTACAATTACAAATTTAGGCTAGAAAGCACATTTTGTAGGTATTTTAAATTAGGTGACACCAGGCCACCCTTTTGCTTGGTACGGCACTAGGTGGTTTTGACACACATGCTTAATTATTAAAAAGAAGGGTAATGATACATGAAGAGTGTTTTGAAGCCCTACAGAAATCTGATAATTTTTTTAAACCAAAAACACTGATAGCTTATTTAAAGATAACAAAGACTTAAAAACCCATCACATTACCACATAAAATTGGCATGCATTTAAGTGGCCCATAAAACAATTTAGGCAACCAATCAAAAAAATTGACTTTGCCAATACGAGACTTTGTCACTTTTTAAATAATTTCCCGATAGAAAAAATAGAAAATAGCACAAAAACAGAGAGTCTATTTAAATGAACTGCTATTCTGATATGTTATGTATCACTCGTTCTTACACTTGATTTTTTAGCCTGAGTGATCTGTACATTATATCAGTTTCTTAATGCAGATTTGTGTGTGAAATACTTATAATTTATATTATCCGGGTAACACCATGACAGCTGAACGTACGGATAAGCAAGGTCAAAACCTTTTATCACCTTTATGCGTTATACAAAGTTGTAAAATGGCACGCAAGACCGTTTTGGATATGATTAGGTAGTGGTTGATTGGTGCTTGGATACGATTTTTGTCATAATTTCTGGTGTAAAATATTTGTAAGAAACATTGTATATTAATACATAATAATCAGTTTTTCTAAACAGTAGTGTGGCATGAATATTAATCAAAATTCAAGCTATTAAGAAAATCCAATACACCCAATTGAACTAAATTGGAAGCTTATCATATCGATCATTTTCAACTATGAACAAACGTGTTTCATTCCTCATGAGATGAACTTCAATAACGATTTCCAATTAATTCCCCGTGTTTCAAAACCCGTAATCCAGTTGAAAAAGCTATGTATAGCTCATAACTCCTGATTTCATGAAGTTAATGTCTTAAGGCCTTAAATATCCATGGTATTCTAGTATTGTTGGTCGAGAAATGTGTCTTGCAAATACATAGAAGAGCTCATTATTAGGGTATTCTCCTAATAAAGGAGTTTCCTAACTAGGGTAGGGTAAACTCCCTTATTATAACGGGTGCAAACTAATCACGGCGGGACTAAAAAAAATTAGAAATCCGAATAAGATTTTTCAAATACTTAGAATTAAACTGAACTCGTTATTATAGTTCATCCTATACAAGGCGAAACACCTTGGTAATTGTGGAAGAAGATTGGCTCGTGTTTCTAAGGCCAAAATGACATTGATAATTCAGTAAAGTTAGTTCATTTCGCGATCAAATGTAATTATTAGGAGAAAGTGTTTCAAATTCAAGCTATTTAGATCAGTGTAAAATTATACTATTGTATGGGAAAACTAAATAAAAAGTTACGTTTTTTATTTAAAAAGTGAAATGACAGCTGGGAAAGTGCAGCATGCACCTGTCAACGGTTTCACTATGAATACATTTGTAAGCATGTGATAGGGATAGGTGTTGGAGACAAAAAGTTCATTTGAGACCTGAAGCAAGGGACCAAAAGCGAAAATGTGGTTGACCAGAAAAGTCAAATTATTATTGATAGTTCAGTAGATTGGAATATTTTAAATTTAATATCTTCAGGACGTTGTTTATCGTATTCGTAAAACGCTTTATTTTTTAAAAAATATTTCGAAAATTTACCGTTAGGCATTGTTTATCATTTATTTTTCTTGTTTATAATGTAACGGTGTATTTTATTACCAATATTTTGGGCCAGTGACAATTTATGAAAATAAGTGACATTTTTCATAAAAAGGTATATTTATTTACAAAAAAGTGGCACGTTCTCCCACTTTGCATTTCGTCTAAAAAGGGTGGCAAAATGTCTTTCACGGTGATCATAAATATTTGCAGAAAAAGTCCTTTTAAACTTATAAACCGTTGAAAAACAGAGGAGGAGCATTTATGCTACTTTGTGGTAATACATATAAGCAGATAAAAACCTTTCAAACAAATAACTGAAAAAGCAGCACGCAACGAAGTAGAATAGAATACAACAGGGTGTTGAAAAAACCGAAGTGGACATTTATTTCCACTTCGCATACATAAAAGGTATATCTTTTGTGATATAGAATGCAAAAGCAAAAATTTAATTTGTAAAATGGACAGGTCCTGGTCCATACTAGACAGTATTTTTGCACAATAACCGAAATAAAGCTTCGTCAACAACTCTGGCGCCGTCTATTGTTTTTTGTTTTTGCTTTAACCTAATTTTGCACGGTGTTAGGCTATCATCTAAAAATATCCAGATTTTCATATGTACGTGTTCCAGTATTCCTTTTCGGACGGCTTTTAAAGGCAAAAAACTCTTAAAACCTGGTTTCGTGTGCCCGTTGTTCAGTTCCTAACTTACATTTAAAGCACTAGCGTGAATTTGCTTGGGGTTCTTTGAATTTACACAATACTTCCACCTTTGAGTATTTGCTACATAATCATAATGTATAAATGGGAATCCCAACTATGCCACGAGTACGTAAATCTATTATGGTAAAATAAAAACCAAATTAGGTTTACTGTCCATCTAACTGTGTATATAAGAACAGTTTAAATTCAACTAACATTTAAAACATAGGGAAATAACCCAGATACTGAATATAAACTGCGCAGTATAAATTTTAAAAATAACCCTCGTTTGGCGTTCATGCTTGTATTCGGTAACTTAGACTCCATTTAGTCCACATATACTAAAATCAGACGCCAAATAACCTTGTGGCACATTGGATGTTAAGTTGCTGAGTTGCAATATTTTATACTTCAACGTGTGCCAACTTGGCTAAATCCGAAACACACTTTAGCATTGCTAATAATCGAATAAAACTATTCAATATGTGTAAAATCGAGTCAGAAATGTTTTTCAACGTTTTATTGGTTTTAGTACATTTTACTTTAATTGCGGCACAGTCGTCAGCATTAAATTTGAACAACGAGCTCAGTATCTTCAAGGAGTGCACAATAAATATTATTGTAAACAACATGATGGTAAGGATAAGAATAACTTATTGAAGAAATTTTTTTCGAAACTCCAAAACGTATATTTGTAAAACGTTTTATGCTCTAATAAACTGAACAGCATGGCAATATAAGTACCGAAGAAAATAGGACAAAATGAAGATTTTATATAAAAAATTTTTAATCCCAAGTCCAGTTTTGGGCTTACATGTTACATTAATTACAATTTTGAAAAGTAGTTTTAAATTTGTATTTTGAAACCAAATTTGTAACAAATTCACAATTGGAAGCAAATTTAAACAATTGCTTTGCAGCCATTCAAACCATGAATTGAAGATAATTTTTCAAAATTTTAAATTAATTAGTTTACAAATAGTAGTCCTCATTGGAGTTGCTTCATTTAAGCAAATAATTATAATACCTGCTCATGAGCTCACACATGTTAACACTCAATTATTTATACTGGTTTCCCATAGGATAAAAACTCTACTAATTTCAATGGTTCTTTCCAACTTCATCCACTGAAATGGCCAACCATGCTCTCCAAATATGATTACCGTAAAATTGCAAAACCGGATATCCAAACATCTTTTGAGTGCAATGTTAAAAAGTACTATGATCTCATACCCAAACAAGGTTTCAAGTTCAACCTGACAAACCTTTTACGGTCAGCATGCTTTGTGCAGGTATACGTTGATCCCTTTCCATGTAAACATTGGCAACACTTTGTCCCCAAAATGACAGCCCCTCTAAGAGCGGTTTTACGATTTCTACCAATATCCGTGATTGATCCTTTTTACGACCATAATCAGAAACGATTTTTTCTGGAAATGAGTTCAAGGAGTGTGTTTATTCACGTGGAACATGAGCCCTCAATACATGGAGTATATGAACGAACAATGCATTTCTTGGTCGATGTTATTTGGGAATACAATAGAAAGTTGGACGTTCCTCCATCACTGCGATTTTCATTTGAATTAAGCCATTCAGAAAAAGAAACTGGCCTTGTAATTTCCACAAATATTCTTGTTTGTAGAGACACAATTACTTTGTATAGAAATCTTGTGGAACCTTGCAACAAGGTTAAGAACAGAAAGCTGAGTGACGGTGCGTGTTTTTATGCAACTCATAATTCAATTTCAGAATATTTTCCTCAAAGAATCCCATACAAATCCCATCAGATTGAGAGCTGGCTACATTTTGAAAGACCCCAGCTCAGCTCCTGTCCGAATCAAGGATTCGTCATATACGGAGATAAGACAAAGTATCCTGAATTGCTAAATCCACGACTCACAAATCCCAGCTTCAAACACTCTGAGTTTTCAGTCATGGCGGGTTCACTTATTTGTCCTAATTGTACAATATTTGTTGGTCAAACATTAGAAATTCCGTGTCATGGGTTTATATCAATCCAAGTTCGTATTAAAAATGACCCAAATCTTCTGTCTTACAACACTCCAAGTGACTTCATCCACTTTGTGACTTGTGCACCAGTTCAAAAGCCAAGTTTTCGTGTGTTGCTTGGCTACATTTCAGCCTTTGACTGGATCATGTTTCTACTCCTGCTAATAGCGGCTATTCTCACCTCAATAGTTTATAAACTTCTAAAAATAGTTGACGGTTGGTTCTACGGGGGGTTTTTGGTCTACGCAATGTTACTTCGCCAAGGGATTTCTGATGCACACCGTTGGAAATGGCTATCCTGTGCTTGGTTACTTGGCTCGATTGCTTACTTACATTCAACTATGAAGCCGACGCGGTTGAGAAGACTAATGTGCCGATCATTCAGAAAAATGTGGAAACTTTTGAAGACATTTTCAACCTCAACTTCACCATTTATTCTCCACCAGCTGTTGCTAATGATCGTAGTACAGTGGCCGTACGTCGAATAAACCCTGCATACTTCTATGCAAATATGCAATTGGTAAGTAATATTTACATAGATACATTCACCATAATTCATTATGATTCTTTTCAGCAAAAAACTTTCATTTGGTGTTAGTATTTGTGGACCTCTTTTCGTGTAAAATTCATTTACGCATTCGTGCAAAAAAACTGGAAATTATCCTTACAAGAAAACAGCCGAAGATTGAAGGAACGTCTAAAAGTTCCGAAATCACAAGAAGAAAAACTGCGAATGTTGGAGCCTGGATTTTACTCAACAGCAATATCAAAATGTGGCAGAGATGCATATGTAGATGCTCTTGAAAGGGTTCACGTTGTCAAGCAGCAGCTTAAAATTAAGGGAGTGGACGACAACCGGAGTGCGCTCAGCAAAGTTTCGTACGCAGAGTTACATAACAATTTTTATTCTATCGGTTTCTCATGGATTTCTGGGAGGTATTACGCAAGGCTACGACAATTATTGAAATCACATGTTCCTAATTTGTGGAGTAAATGGCGATTCCGCATCAAAACGTGGAACGAGACAGTTTGGACTTAGCCCCTTAGCAGGAAGGAATCAAATATTTCCATGGTGCTTTTTCTACATATGTTTGTATTAGGAATTGCAATATCTATTTTCGCCATCGAGTGTATACAGAAACTTTATATTGAATGCTCAAAAGTTTTCTGCGTGGTTTGGAAGACACCTAAAAAATTTGTTATAGCTTTTCCCATTTTTTTCAACAACTCAGTCCGGTTTTTGCAAGCTAGATTCAAGTACAGGGCACGGAGCCAAAACCGGGTAGGGAACAATTCTGTAGATGAAGAAAGGTACGTGTACAATCCGATTTTGGGAACTAATGCGCTAGGAAACTGGGAACCAAACGTTTATTGGGAGCCAGGAAATCAGGGAACTGGGAGCCAAGCATTTAGTGGAAACCCTAGTACCAGGAAACTAAGTATCGTGGAATCTTGTTAATAGCCTTGGTGCCCAATGTAATTGGAATTGAAACCGATTCTCATGCCTAGTTTTGCTCTTCGCTAATTGCTTTATTTAAAATTAGTACATTATAAAGCATAGAAGGAGGGCTTCTCTAGTCAATACATTTATCAAAATATTCTTACGTTTGAAAACATTAAATGTTGAATATTTCGTTGAATTCTTCCAGTCTAGATGTTAGATTATTTACCGGCGCAAAAACCGGCGGTACGTCGTACCCCCAGATTTCTAAACTTCCCATTTAAAACTCAGACGATTTTTTAAAAATCATGTGATTTCTTTATAGTTCGTACCCCATGGTACCCCCAGCAAAATTTGGTACCTGCGCCTGTGTTTGAAATGTTAATACGTTCAAAAATGTTTGCTTTAAACAAGGTATAAATTAGTTTTTAATGAAGTTTTGTGCTTGAAACCAACACAGAAAAGGCACTACGACTTATGTCATAATATAATGAACTAGTAAGCAATAGATGGTATATTTTCTGATCTTTTATTAGTCCTTATAAGCATAGGAAAGTATATACCTTGGAATTTAAGATAAAATATTTGTTGACGAAGAAATTATACCATTGAAATTGTATTTGCGCAATTTTTGGTTGTGAAGTACATACTTTATAACATATTTTTCAGTCGCCCGCTTAATAAATTTAGTATGTCCGATTTCTAAACAGCTTTAATTTGAATTATTTATCTAGATAAAAAAACAGTTCAAATGTTTTTCAGAGGGAAACAAACTTTTCAAATTTTATTAACATTTTCAAAAACATGCTCAGTAACTGCACAAAACCAATAGTTAATTCATTTATAACAAACATAGAAACTTACTAGTACTATATATTTTAATGTATTATATAAATGTGTGTATAGTGTGTGCGGATCGTGGACCACAATGAATCTATTAATAAAACTAAACGTTAATCTCACCAGTAATAAAAATTTAAATACATAACCTAGTTTCAGTAATTTTATTTTATTTCACCTTTTATTTCACCTTTTTATATGTACCTTTACTTTAATAGTATCGTCATTCAACTCTGTGACTCGATCAATAAATTCCTAAATTTTGGTTTTAATTGTTATTTTTGTTTTTACTCAGTGCCCAAATTATCCCAGCGTTAAGGTATAAATTGTCTACCAGTCCTAAATATTCAATCTAAAAGAAGTAAATCAATGATTCGACTCATATTAAAATCTTGAAGATTTTGCTGTGTTTCCCTCAATGTTCTAAGTAATAATATTAATTATAAAATTATCATATTGTGTAATTTATTTGTATTATTATATACTTATTTACGACAAAAATGGTTTTAGACAGAATGGACTTCTGTAAATTTTATTAAGCAACCTACGTATTCAATGTAAAAGGAGTAGATCCACGATTCGACTCATATTAAAGTCTTGAAGATTTATGGCCGTGTTTCCCTCAATAAAGTTCATGTCCCTAATTTTTATCTTGAGAAGTGGGAGTGACTTGAAACACCGTCTAAAATACTTATCCCGAATGATACCTTCTCGCTTTTTAAGCATTCCAAGACCTTTCTTTGACAACCTAAAAGGTTCTGATCCAACACCAAATATTATCAGCATACCACAAAGCGCATCAAAAGACAAAATTATGCACACTACTAGTAACGGCATTGGGATACTTGATTTGGATGTTATGCATCTAATTGAAACATAAGTAATAAGTATTTGCCCCGCACAACCAGTCCACATAATTTGGAATACCATGCTCCTTTGTAAAAAGTTGTGGATATCTATCAAAACCCGTAATTCCCTGTAGAACTTCAGAACCATTGTTGCATTACCTTTCTGTTCAACAAGCTTCAAAAATGCCATGAGATGTCCTCGTAGGCAAAGTGCTTCTAGTAAGACCTGTATAACTTTCAACGGACATCCCACCATTATTGTGTAAAATGTAAGAAAATTAGAAATCCCAATTAGTGTCTTCCACCCAGCGTTCCAGAGAAAGTTCCATAAATAATCTGCTGACCAGTTTTCAGAGATGCAAACCGATTCTGGAGTTATAAATGAGTAGAAGTTCACAGGTTGGCATGGCATGATTGTGCTACCTATTCCCCAAAGGATGGACAAAACTGGAATTGGTTTCATCAATAGTTTACATCCAAACAGTGCATATCGAAGTGCACGATCTTGTTCATATACAAAGCCATCTAAAGAAAAAATTAATTATATATTTTTCTTTGAAAGGAGAAATGTAAAAAATTAAAAATTTACCTCTCATTTTCTAGCTCAATGAGCAAACAATTGTTGAAAAATCCAATGATAGTTTTAAAATTGGCTTCCGTTTTTGGCCGCATCGAGCCAAAAAAAATATTACAAAGAGTCCAGAATCCTTGGAGGCATTTGATAGTTATGTGATCATCGGGTTTTACAAGGAGTAGATTAATTAATATTGCCGACCCCAAAACATAAAAATATATGGAAACATAAGTTAGTGATATTCGTGTGCATTTTGACTCCAATTTCCCCGTTTGGGCATTGAACGCAATTGAAAATCCGGGAAAGTATGCAGCTAATTTGAACGCGGTTTTGTAAGATTCTATAATCCTTTGAGACAGCATTATTACTACACTATTTCTAGGGAAGCTTGAAAAGCCGTAATTTTGAATGAAGTCTAACCTTCCAATGACTGCTGTGATGTGAGGAACGGAATCCGTCAAGAGGCTTTTCAAAATTTCAAAAATTTATTTCTCCTAGATTTAATCTTCTCAATAGGTTTTGAGCTTTCTTTGACAGCTTTTATCAATATTAGATATTCTTTAGTGAGCGTTTTCTGAACTTCTTTCTTTGATTCGATTAGATCAATTTAATTTGGATGATCTAGATATTTTATCCTAGTACTTTGACAGCGAATGGGTTTGCTATGTTTAAGGAAAACAATAATGTTTTGATGTTGTTTTGTTCCAATAACCTACATTTAAGGAAGGCCTCACCATATGTTGGTTTGATTTACAATAAAGCTTTGTGATAAGAAAGTTATTAGGGCAATTTCTTGGCTTCTGGCTAATTGTTTTGTTTGCTCGCAGGGTAGGCTGTATATTTGTGTATATAAATAATATAGAAATGTTTGAAGTCAATTAAGCAGAAAGTTGTTTTTGAGATTTTTCAATACATATTATTTAGGATATGTATCACTTTAAACAAACTAGCGAGTATTTTGTATAGAGTTCTACGCTAACTTAGGTTTCTGTTCGTAACATTTAAATTTCAGTAAGAATTTATGTTCAATTATCTCGGTCTTGAACAGGTGTGATATGGCCAGTTTATTTATTTTGCGTGGCTTTCCGGCTGATAACAGGCTGTATAAGGCTACAAAAAACATAAATAAACTTAAGCTGATTGCTATTTAATTTTTTTAAAGCTTTGGAAGGGATTAAAATCCCTTAGGAATGTCTAGGAAATAATTATACTTGCATGAAAAACTAGGAGACAACTTATTGCAATATTCTAAATTTATTACAAACAATTACGTAATTTCGCAAGTTCAAGACAGAACTTCATTTCAGCGTAGGAAGTTGCTTAAAGACTTTGGGTAAACAGCGTATAGCAAACATGATTAAGAAAGGGAAGAAATTATTTTCTCAAAGTAAATTGACTTTATCCCTTGAAACATTTAAGTTTTGTTGTACTAATATTATTTGTTTGGGCGTTGTATCTAAAAACTACGAAATTACATATGAATGATAAGAGGCTTTCGTCAAATTTTGATTGCTGAAACTGAAATATCCAGGCAGCTTTAATGTAAAAACATGGTAAAGGTTTAGTTAAACCGCTTTGGAAATGAGGAAGATACGGATGATTAAAACTTCAGGTTCAGGGCATGGTTCTGAAATCTTACATAGAAATGTGGCACTGCCAGAAAAACATCTATTCAAAAATAATTTTAGGGGCAGTTTTGGAAAACTCAATGTATATGTCTCGGTTTTAAGTAATTAATAACATCAAGAAATAGTTTTGTCCTGACTAATAATTAGAGCAAATCATTTTCCTGTCAAAATGATTTTAAAAGTCTTCAATCATAATAATAATAATAATAATAATAATAATAGGAGTTTATTGTCAGACAGAGCCCTCGAGAGGTAGTTACACTGAAGTGACATAATTCATTAATTAGGTTTACATTATGGTTAAATTTATACAAGTATTTTTATAATTTAGTTAATTATTATTTAGAGCATTGTTAATACAGTGGGTAATTGCGTCTTCAATACATGAGAGTTCACACACATCATCTATATTACATGGTTTAATTAGTTCCTCAGTTGTTTTTCTCTAAAAGGTATGACATGATTGATTTCTTAAAAATATTTAGTGAGTAAGTTCTGTTTATACAGTGTTCAGGTAATTGAAGCCAAAAACTGACTGCTTTGTATTAAAACTCCTTTCACCCCAGAAGGACTTGCATATAATTGCTGGTTTTCTATAAGCATTCAGTCTTGTATGTTGCACTGTAACATTTGAAAAGTTTAGGTAGTCTTTAAAGTATCCATACTGACGATTAAAACACATGGTGAAAGTCATTTTCAGACATTCATACATATACATACCTTTAACAAAGAGCCATTCTAGCTCCGTACAAATGTTTTTGGTGATGCTATCATATTTTCTTAAATTTAGGACATACCTTGCCGCAGTTCGTACAACCTTATTCACCATATTTACACATTCTTTATTAAGATTGTTCATCCAGATTATACTTGCATAGCTAATAATACTAAATACATAAGCGTTTACAAGTGTAATTTTATTTTCAATCGATAACACTGATTTTAATGGATACAGCATTGAAAGATTTCTAAAAGTTTTCTTGCATGCATATTTACATTGCTCTTCAAATGTGAGGCATGTGTATAAGTAAATTCCCAATATTTTAAGAGATTTTACCTGTTGTACATTTACATTGTCGATTTGTACTCTACAGATCATAAAGTCTACAAAATGCGGGTAACCAACCAAACACTAACGATGTTTGTATGTAGTAATGTTAAGTCGATTCTTTCCCTAAAAATTAAATCAGGTCAAAAAGGACGTATGCAATTTAATTCCATAGACCAGAGGCCGAGGCTCGACCTCCAGGAAGAACCGAACTTCAATTTTTCATTAAATTTAAAATATAATGTACTAACGAGTAAAGTACGCACCTCATCCCTCACCGAATGGTATTGCGGCCAAATGTAGACCATCATGAATGATAACTAATCCCATAATATGGGGTTTCACTGGACAGTTTTGTTTCATTGGCACTAATTGACAACCAAGCCTTATGGGATTTAACACGTGAAATTTGAAAGTGAGCCTGGTCCCCCACTGCATTTTTCTCGAAAATTTCAAAATCTCAAAATTTTCCCCTAAACGCGAGATATTGCGAAATTTTATTGCAATAGCGGTTTATTTACGACATATTTCTCGTTTTCTATCATTTTTAAAATGTTTGAAAAAACTTGATTTCGAGTCAGTAACCATAATCGAGGGGTGCTTACTACTCCGGTTTCAATGACATCAAATTTTTAATATAGTATTAAAGTAAGGGCAATTGTCAACAATTAATTTTGCCGGCAAAAATTATAAAATATTTTTAACATTTCTGCGTAGTATGAATATAAAATACTAGCTATACGAAGTAGCTAGTTTTTTAGACGCGAATATTTTATCCCAATGAACATAATGTGTGTATTATTTGTCAAGATTTCTGTAACTCTAATAACATGTTTTTGAAAGTTGTATGAAATAAACGTGACGCTGAAATAAATGTCCCTTAAAATAGTGCTATATATATCAGTTTTTATGAAATAAAATTACTTTCTGAAAATTACATGAAATTCGACATTTAATAAATTAACAATTGATACCTTCACCAAACCTTTCACATCAAACTGTTTCGATTTATTAACATTTGTAAGCTGATTGAGTAAATAATATTCAAAACATTATTTTACTGGAGTCTCACTAACGATGGATCATCAGACACATCCGCATCAATATCATACTCATTGCTTTGTAAAATTCTCTAGAAATTATCATGTAAAAGTTTATTCTGTATGTCTGTTGGAATCTGGTTGTTGTCCAATAAACCACTATTATTCGGTCGACTTGGCTACATATATTCACCTTGTGGATCTTCTACTAGTTATTTCTCATTGGGGCATTTCCTCTTAAAACCCAGAAATATTAATTGAATCAGCAAAACTTAATAGATTGAATTGATGGTTAATAAATTTAAAATTCTATAGCTATGTACCCATTGAACACAGTTACCTACAAATATAAATAGTACCTTAAATGTTTAAACAATTTTGGACTTACAATAAAATAATTTATTGTTTATTCAATTTAAACATAATTATATTAACATTTCCGTAAGCGAGTGCAACATTCCATTGTCCTGTTTCATAAACAGATGTTCAAATGGACTAGGTTTAGCTAATTGTAAGAATGACTTCAATAAATCCTTCTAATAGAGTGCGTTCTAATTTGTAAAGCATACAGACCAGATAAAACTGAAACTACTTATTCTTTAACGCAGAAGAAGAAGGTCAGCTATTCGTCCAAAGCCAAAATCCAGCAGATTGATGGACGTGTTTCTCTCGGTGAAATTGATTGTTCCAATTTTAACCTTCAAAGCTGTCAGTGATCTATTCAACCTTTTATCATGTTGATTAGCCACTTTCATCCCCTTTTTAACCATTTGAATAGCATCGTTCGCGCAGTTATACGGTTTTGATGCCAATCCAAACACAACCAATACTAACCAACCAGTATCTACCGCCAGTAGAAAGCACAAAATCCGTTGAAACACCGTAATAGTTAAGAACTCCGGTGTTAAAAATCGAATGGATATATAAGTCATGACTGCTTAAGCAAAGAAGGCTATCGCCAACCAATAAAGCATCAAATTTTTATGGAACGAATTAAAGAGAGCCGCTAGAATTTGAATTTGTCTGTAGAACATTACATTTTCTGATGTATCACTTTGCTTTCCAAACACCATGCAATTTTCCCTGAGACTTACAGCCACTAGCAGAATATGCAAAGACTGTATAGCACTAGGAATATTCATCAGATAGCATGTGAGAAAGTTAAAGATTCCCAGAACAGTTTTCCATCCATATTTCCAAAATGATGCCCAGTTGTTGTCGTAAAGTAACTCACAAACAGAGACGGGTGTGATGAACAAGAAGAAATTCAATGGTTGGCATGGCATAAGCGTGTTTCCAATTCCCCAAAATATAGACACAATCGGTAGTGATTTCATGAGAAGGTTGCAGCTTATCAGAATCGAGTTCAAGTTTCGACTACCTTGGTACAGAATGCCGTCTAAAATAAAAAACAAAATTGCACATATCTGTTGATTTATACTTTCTCAATTTAAAATGTGAATTTATCTTTCTTCATCTTTTTCTCGACAATAAGGAAGTTATTGAATAAGCAGATAATTTGTTCGTAATTCTTTCCAAGGTTCCAGTTCGAGTACGCCAAATGGAAAAATACACTGGCCCACAACGCTTGAAGACAGGTTGTAGCAATGGTTTGACCAGAAGTGTGTAGAAGGTTTAGCAAAATGGCGGTACCTAGGAAACCAGAGTACGCGGATGAAACCATCGTCCAATCACCGTTCAATTGGTGCACTAACATGCCAGTTTTCTGGTTGTATTTTATTGAAAACCCGTGGTAAATCGTTATAAAACGTTTGAAGGATCTTTTGTGAGAGCATCTTCATATCAATAAATTGAGGCGGCTTGATTGGAAAATCGTGTTCAATTGAAGGAAGATTGACACCCTATAGTGTATATTAGACATTTAACCACTGAACATAAGAACGAAATAATCTGGTTGAATAAAATAACGGAAAATAGTACATGAAAAGGGTATAAAAATTAGGTTTCTGTGTCAATAAAGTTTCGTAAACAAGTTTTGGAGCCACGCTGAAATTTAATTTGGTGAGTTTTGAAAGATTTGCCAAGGCTTGCAAAATAAAGAAATATACGTTTCCTACTTCTACAAAATATTTTGTTTGTTTTCCAAGTTTTCCCTAACTGTCATAACATTTGTTTGTTTATTTACATGCATCGGTATACTACTACATCTGAAATGTAAAGTTGACACACATTCCTTCCAAACAACCATAAAATGTTTAGATCTCGGGAGCTGAAAACACGTTGTAATCTTTAACTGTTATTTGTACAATATTTTTAAATCAACAACTAACTTATTCGGCCTTTTAATATTGTGTATGCCGATTAAACAAAATAATGCCTTTAAAAAGTCAAATAACATGACTGATGAGGTTTTCTCACCAAACTATGTATTTGCTTGAAATAGACAAAACAACAATACAACTAATATTACGCAAGCCCTATCTATGTCACGTTGATATTGTTCGTACACACATTTACAGTTTCGTGAAACTTTTTATGGAACGTGAACATGCTTAAATTACGTAATTCCGAATCGTGATTATTTGGATATCAGACGTTAAATGTGTTGGTTACAGGCAAGAAGATGACAATATTTTTTAAAGTAAACAGTAATCTGAATTTAGCATCAAATCAAACTAGAGTAATTTAATGCAAATCAAGCACGAAATTCGTTGAATTGCAAACAAACTTACGTAAATACTAAAATAAATTTGATAATCTTTTCTATTATTCGCCATTTTCCCTCTTACTTTAACAATTTTTCTGTGTGCTGCGCAGTCTTCTTTGTCTGAAATGTATGATTTTTAGTAGCACGTAAAAATAACGAAAAATATGATATTGACAATACGAAAATATCATGATTCCTTTCTTTGTTTATGAACCTAAAGTGTGGCCGACGAACAAGTCACTGATTTATTGAGGAGTCAAAGTTTGTGAGAATAAACATGCAAAATCTACACACAAGCAATTCATCGTATCACAATTACTCACAACATAAACATCCGTCATGTTAAATGATTATGATAGTGTAACTGAAATGTGGTTTACAAATTGATTTTTGATAGGTAACAATGTATGGGCAAACGTTTATTCATACAAATACTAACATCTGTTGAATTCATATTTAAATTTTTACTCCGTTCTCAGACATGTGTTTAATTATTACATAAGCAAAACCATATTAATGAAAGCCACCTGATGGAAATAACTCAGATGACGTTGGGGTCCATTGTAATACATATACATTCATGTTATTTCATTGAAACTAAACGGATTACGGAGAGTGGGTCTGTGATGAAAACTCCTTGTAAAAACATCTGTAAACTATTATCACTAGCAAAAGTCTCCAATAAGCAAGTTCAGTTGATCAAATGCCAACGTAGTTGGCTGTGTAAACTTTGCGATCGAGCATTAATTTTCTGAACAACCTTTTATAAAAAAAATTAAAAATACAGTCGGTTGAAAAATAAAAAGTTTCACCACACTATTTGTTTTAGTTTTACTCTGCTTGTCTATTCTCGTGGAAACTGGTAAGAAAAGCTGAAAATTATTATTTTTATGAGGCAGAAATTAAATTTATGGACAAATTATTTTTAAGCTACTGCACAATCATGTGAGCGACGAGGTGGCCGATGTCGTCGACGATGCTCAAGACCATTTCGGAGAAGTGGCAGCTGTCTTGGAGGCGCTAGATGCTGCAGACGAGTTAGCATTCCACCTATTCCAATTTTTAGCTTTCCTTTTGGTCGATACCCAACCAATTTTTGTTCAAAATTATGGAATAATGAGAATTCGGAAATAAAATCCCAACATTTGAGGTATCAAGGGTTGAAAAACTCAAAAAAGAAGACGAATAGAAGACAGAGTTCCTTCATATACTTAACTTAGCATATTTACATGTACCAAATAATGTTTCAAAAAGCTATTTCCTTTTTCTAATAAAAGTAAATCAACTACTCGCTAAATACTAAAGTCAAATAGATTAATTGATGTGTTTCGCTCCACAAAATTTATGTGTCCGATTCCAATCTTTAATTTTTGACCGGACTTCAACCTATGCTTATCATACATAAGTATTTCTTTCTTTGCAATGCTTACAGCTGTTTCGGAGCAGGTATGTGATTCCGATGCAATCCAAGTATTGTCAGTGTGGCCCACAGCAAATATTAAGCAATGAGCTCAGTGAATATTGGAATGGTTTATTGTGATGTAGTTGTCATTAAGTGAATTGTGACGTTAGTCAAGGATATCTGTGTGAAACTGTTATATCCCACCCAATGCCACAAAAACTGATGGTCAAACGAAGTCAGGACACCAGCCAATATTTGAGTTTGTCTCTAAAATACCACGATGCTTGTCTCGAGTTTCCTATATTGATTCCCATTGATATATGATTTCATGTATGTTTTTCAGAGAAAATCAGATTTTGTGAAATGAGGTAAGCAAATTCATTGCTCCTAATAATAACTTTTGATGAAACAATTTAAACTAAATATTGGTGAGCATTTTTTGGAAAGCATGTAAAACCAAACAAACCACAAACTTTCACTCCCAGTCGAAATAAACGTATTCTAACTACATATAGTCAACCGTTTTTGAACTTCAACTAATCCTGCGTATGTTGACAGCTAAAGTTTCCTGCTGTGGACGCGGAATATGTTTATGACATGATTTAGTATGTATGAGATACCTGTATTGGAGAAATATTCAGGTTCCTTCCTGTATTCTATATTTTTTATGCACTTTCCGTATTTTATGTACTTTCTTTTGTGCATTAGGTTAGAACGTTTTTATGTACATTTTGGTAATGTGCGAGAAGTGAGGAGAGGCTCGCGAGATTTACTTCAGTATTGTTCTGTTCAGAAGCTTAAGCTGGAGACATGGTGGAGATGACGTTCTCCGATTAAGTTAAATTTGGAGTCCCAGTTAGAGAGTCCTAATTTGGAGCGACGGTCTTATACACCTTAGCCATAATATTGTTTAAGCAATATATATCATGATTAACCTTTATTTGTGTTTAGTGATTGGGGAATTAATAAACAATTTTTTTGTTAGTTCAGACTTTCCGTCACTACTTTGTCAGTTATTGGAGCATCCTACAGTTTGGTTCATTAGGGAACCTGGTCCTTCGGATTTATTTTTTACTTATATTTGAAGTAATCATTCGTGGTCATTAGGCGGCCCAGCCCATTTAAAAGCCCATTTAACATTTGAATATATGAGTTCCGAACTGATATGTGTATGTGATATGATATGTGTCCGAGAGTCGAACTGATATGTGTATTTCAGATGGAAT
The DNA here is from genome assembly GCA_001718145.1 of Orchesella cincta. Lineage (NCBI taxonomy): Eukaryota > Metazoa > Arthropoda > Collembola > Entomobryomorpha > Orchesellidae > Orchesella > Orchesella cincta. The sequence continues at coordinate 26,422 of LJIJ01001390.1, forward strand.
CACAGTTATGCGAATCATAAGTACCTCTGTGAGTTACGCTTGTTGGACGGGGTTATCGGCAGGGGTTATTGGCCGGGGTATGTATACAGTTGCAATAGGGACAATTTGAAGTTTTCAGGGTCTTTGTAAAGGGGCGGCATTTTCTCAGAGTTTTCTTGACGGATTTGGCTGAAATTTTCTTTGACATATAGCCTACCTACGCATATAGCTGCTGGAACTTCTCATATACGAATTTAAATGCCTTTTCAAGGTACTAGATCTCAGCAACTTAAATATTTTCAGGATACGTGTTAATAGATTTTAATTTATTGAGTTTGGGAGTTAACCAAAAAAGGACAGAGAAGAACACTCAAAGTCGACTTAAATAAATACCATGTTGTGAAAATGAACTTACTTATTATTTGATTTTGATTTAACTTCCAAATGCCAAATAGGATCGCCAAAAATAATGTATTGTAATGTAATGTATTCCCCCTGTCATCAGAATTCAAGCTATTAAAAATTTATAAAACTGATTATTTTCTTGTTTTTAATGCAATCTACTCATTTGAATTTAACTACAAACGAATAAGAACTATAATCTTTTAGCCAAAAACTAAAATCTGTTCGATTTAGATTTAGAAAACTAGACAATCAACGTGGTCAAACGTAAACACCTCTTCAAAGAAATGTGTTTGTGGAACCCTTTCACATTTTTTGTTTCTCCCGCAGACTTTTTCGGAAAGGTAAACTCAGGCGGATGAAGTTATTCCTTTTACACCAAGCCATTGCCGACCTGTTTGTGACATTCGTCATGATGCCACTGGAGGTGAGTGTTTTGTTTTAATTACCATTGCTAAAATATACATAATGCAAGGAAAATCCTATCCGTCATCTGAAACCGTCTTGTTCTTGTTCTTGTTTGATATAAATGTGAACTCTGAAACTCAGTTTGCCATTGCTATTATTTCAGATTGTGTGGAATAAAACAGTGTCATGGGATGCTGGAGACGGGATGTGTAGAGTGATGTCTTTTTTCCGAATTTTTGGACTGTATCTTTCCGGTTTTCTTCTTGTTTGTATAAGCCTAGACAGATACTTGACTGTAATATGCCCACATAAACACACTGATGGTAAAAATCGAGGAAAAGCAATGCTGGTAAATTGCGTGGGTTGCGAGCTTCGTTTGCAGTTTACCCCAGGTATATTTCCATTCGCAATTAGTCAATTTAAGGCTGCTAATTTAATATTTAATTTTTGATATATATCATTTTGTGAACGTATCCAGCCCTTTATATTCCATGTCGAAGTTCACCTTAAATTTAGCTGGTACCAACAATTTGTCACATTCAACTCAGTGTTGCTGCGGCATACGACAAATGGGAGTTTTAACATGTAGTCGCCTAAGTAGACATACCCTACTCATAGAGCGCGTCATATACTTCTCATTACGCACTCTATGAGTTGGGGTATGTCGACTTGGGCGACTACATGTTAAAACTCCCATTTGTCGTATGCCGCAGCAACACTGATTCAACTCATTTCCTTCACGTGGAGCAGAACTAAGTTACAACTTTTTCAGCATGTTCTTTCTCTACCTTTTCCCATTGCTGATGATAATATTCTGCTACTCTCGAATTTTATGTGAGATGTACCGGGTAATTGGACGTAAAGAAAATGGTAAGAAACTAAGCAAAACTTGCATCCTCATTGCAATTCAAAATAGTAAATAGTAAGTTCAGTAGGATGATGAAACATGTGCTCCTAAATACATGCATTGAACCAACGTTTCCAAGAAAACGACGAAAGTAGGGCAGCCTATGTTCAAAACAAGATTTCAATTATTTATAACAGAATATGTAGAAAATCCGTTTTGTAACAATGCTTAATCCCCAAAAAAATATTAAGCTTTGTGAACGAGTAATTCCGGATGATACATACTCTCAAAAAATTTCCATTCTGAGAAAATTTAATGCACATCTTCCTGCAAAATTACAACATGCGTTTAAGTCATTTGTTGCATTACCATTACGTGGTTGATGAACCGAATTTGCAAACGTTTTTGAACGAACATACAATACCAAAAACATTATTGTACTTGTTTAGTTAAAATACATGAAAAGAAAGAGCTCGGGAAATTCATTCAAAATAAGCTTTTCTTCCTTTCTGATAAAGTAAGAGATTTAAAATTGCTATTTTACTTCAGATGGGGAATACAGAATGACTAACTTGGGAGTTTTGAGTTTTGCAAAAGTTCGAACGCTTAAAATGTCTATTATCATCGTAATCATGTTAATCTTTTGCTGGACTCCATACAACGTGATGTCGTTGTGGTGAGTTTTTGCAAAAACATACTAAACTAAATTTCAAATTTTAGCGTATTTAAACGAACTTCTACGTAGTTCTTTATTTGCAACTTTTGTGACTTTTGCAGGTATTGGTTTGACAAGGAAACAGCAAAGGATGTGGATCAACGGATCCTGAAAGCTCTGTTTATATTTGCTTGCACAAACTCCTGTGTAAACCCCCTCGTTTACGGAGTGTTTAATTTCCGTTCTACGAAAATATTCGGAGACATCAAGATCCAGTTCATTACAAGATTCGCAGGAAATTAGGAATAGAAACTAGTTTTTTGAAATCAAACTCATGTGGTTTTTGGTTCTTAAAACAAGAAGGTCTTTCCAAATTAATTTTGGGCTTTAGGTTTCAATTTCCAAGAAGGTTTCCAATATTACTGGCTTCCTTTTATATTAAATATGTTCTGGTTATAGCTTCTACGTATCAGATTGCTTGTTCCCATCGAATTCGACTAACATAAACACTAAAATATTTAATATATATTTGGAATTTGTTAGACAAAATTCCGATATTTATTCATCAAAGCAAGAATACTGCGAAAATTGATTTTTCTAGTGAAACCTCGAATTTGGATAACGAATATGATTTTTTAAATGTGTATATTATATGATGTTCAACAGAAAATCTAAGTGTTAGTGAACAAAATGAGTTTTGACTTCGTTAGTTCATAATGGATATGAATGTTCATAATTCTAAGAATTGGAGAAAGTTAGCTCAGATATCCATTTATTAGATTGATATGTAGTACAGTATATAAATAATCATCAACAATTTTTAATCTAATTTTACGTCAAGTCATCAATATTTCTGCTTAGTAGGTTTACTCGTGTAAACAAAGTAAATACACCCTTGTCATTTGTTACAAACTGTCTTTGTTGATTTACGAAGTAATAAAATGACTCTAAGCTAATATTATTTGATTCAAAATTTCCGGTGTTTGCGCTTGCTATGTTCCATGGAAAAGTCCACAAAGTCATACAAAGTTGTGTAAGTAAGATTTGATAGCAGTAGATAAAAACACAACTTTCGGCCATCGAATTTCATGTAGAATCATGTTTACCTAGTTTGGAAAATTGCTTAAACAATCCACTAATTCTGCTCATTTAGCACGCGTGTTGTTTACGGCGTTTCAAGGTATTTTTTCTGAACGGCTATAATATACTTCTCCCAATTCCATTAGAGAGGACGGAAAAAGACTAGAAAATTAAATAAAAATCTGGTTTCACTTCACCGTGTCATACCAAAGCTAACTCCAAACCAAATCCTTCAAATATCATGAATTCGGTAGTATTATAAGAAATGGTTCCGTCCAAACAATGTTGTTTATAATACCTCATAAAATGTTTCACGAGGCAGAATAAAACATACACACTATTCCAAGTGAAATCTGTCCCAATGTTGTTTGTATGCAGAGATCGTGTTTGGTAAGTTCTGCGTTAGTAGGAGGTGGCCTTGGTGAATGATAATGAGAAATCACGTACCAGAATTAACCCAAAACAGACGGCATACATATTTCCGAATTCGAATGTGTAATGAAATACTTCTATTTTCATTGTTTTTCACATAATTAAGTTATGACAAAATGTTGAAGTAAAAAAGTTAGGTAAATATTTGTCACGTTGTTTGATGACGAAATAATGCCAAAAGCAATGCATTTTGTAGGAAGGTTTTGGGACGTCCAATTATGGTTATAGCATATAACATTGCTCTTCCTGGACTCATATAAGCTTACAAGGATAACGTAAATGAAAGTTTGTTTTCCACCAAATTGACAATATAGTATTTGAAGTGATACTTCTTATCCCTGTTTATAAGCAAATGAGAAAAAAATGGCAAGACTCCCTTTTGAGTTGCAACTGTACAACGTTCAACGTGACATGAAATAAACATGAAATGCATGACACATTTAATCTTTGTTTCAATGAGATTACCGTGACGTTTTCTGTATTAATAAAAGCCGCCTCAAGCATCGTAGTCAGCCTGTTTATATCAGAGATATAAAGAGATTGGCTGAGCGGCACAATTTCTGTGATTTTTGAAAATTAAAAAAGATAACCTTTATGGAGTTTCCAATGTAAAAATTTAGTAGTTAACGAAACAAGGTTATCTTTCAATGCTTTGCTTATGGGCTTCAAAGAATCACAGTCCTCTTCCTATCTCTAACGTTATGTTTGTCTCTTCTAGTAAGTGTATATAATTTCTTTGGTTTATATTGACACATACTTATATGTAAAAAAATTTGTACTCCTTTAGATACTGCTTGCAAAATTGTGGAAGGAATTTCTTTAAGGCTTCACACTATAGGAGCATGAGAAACTGTTATGGATTTGCCAATGCTTTATAATTTGGTAATACACCAACACCACCTAAAAGATGAAAGAGAAGGTTGTTTAGTAATACATTTGATTTGCTGTCTTTCTTTAGCAATGTTTATTTTGGATTTTGGTTTATAGGGGGACTCATAAGTCTCCAAAGTAAACAATAAGAATGCCGTTTGCATAAATTATGCTTATATTCTTCATTAACGATCAGTTAAAAAACTTGTACACATAACAACTAATTCTTGGCAGGTTTTGGCGACCCTTTATATTTTTGCCTTAAGTTTACATAAACAAGCCTAACTTTATATATGTTAGAAATATACGGACTTACAATGAGAATTGAATTAGAGTTTCGAAAATTTTTGTGGAGAGAATAATACTTTTGGTTTTTTGAGTTGTTCGAAATTTTACAAGCCAGTGTAATGATAAAGAGACGTTTGAGTAAATAATACACTTCAGTTTGTTAACAAGAATCTAGTTGATTTGGAATAACTTACTGAAAGAACCTCAGTTTGGAATTCAGGTTGGTATAAAAAGTTTAACTGAACAACTAACTAGCAAATAATGTGATTACTTGGAAAGTGTAAAGAATACTGTCTGAGAGATAGAGCTAATAGTCATTTCAATATGCCAATCTGAAAAGTAATCAGTTATTTAAAACCTATGTAAGCACTGTCAAATATTACTTGTACTATAATGTGTTGTTTATTTTTAGAAATCCACAGGTGACCACTTACCAAGTTTCAGTACTTTCACCACCTTTTCATTGCAAAATTAAAAGATGCGCGCTTACGGCAGGTTTGTTATACTTAAATTGCATAAACACCGTTTTTGCTGACTTATCTCAGGCCCGTCAGTTTTTTGGTTGATGAAAACGAACAAACACTCAAATCGTCATTTACAAGTTTTGACACAAACGGATTAACAGTAGCATGCAAAAGAAACAGAGGACACAGGTGAGTAGTTGAAATAAAAAATTCGAATTTTTCATCTTTAATTTAGTCAGAAAATTCTTTCACACGTTTACCAAAAACTATGTAAACATTTTAATATTTTTTTCTAGTTATATAAGTCGCAAGTCAAACTTACCTGGAAGAGAACTCTTTTTTAAAGAGATTTTCTTGCTGAAAAAATGAAACGTAACATTGAATATACTTTTTAGCATGCTGTGAATGTTGACAAGAAACGTTTTAGACAGGTCACGTTGCTTTACATTTTCACGTATAAGTTTTATAACACGTGATGTTTGTATGTATTTAGGTTTCGTTACTTTTCCCAACTTTGTTTAATGTTTTACAAACTAATTAGTATGGACTTGCTGAGCAGCAGGAAATAAGATACTAGTCAGCACTTCAAATGCTGAGAACCGTACTATGTATGTAAATACAAAATATGAGTGGCTTGGAGTCTTACATTGATATTTTAGTACATAAATGAACTCATATTTGATAGCGTTTATAAGTGAAAGTGGAATGCAAGCCTTGTCAGTGGTTATTCTGAGAGAAGACAAGAAACACACAGGAAATTCGTTCTTTTCACTAGCTATCAAGCCATTAGAGTAAATATTTGAATTGAAAATAAACGTTTTAATTTTCACTAAATATTCCTAATTGATAATGGAAGAGGATTTCGAAACTGAAAAAAAAGTTGATACCTACAATTCAACGAAAATAGAAAATGACGTGGTCTTGTCAATTGATTCTTCCATAGTTTGGCATAATAACAAGTTTTTTGTAACTTTCTGCATTTTAATAGCGCTAATAATGCTCGTCAACATTGTAGTGCTATGTCTCGCAACTGGGAGAGCAATTTACTATAGTCGTAGTGCAAGGTCTACTTGTTCCACTCTAATGTTGCAAAATACGGAACGTAGTGTCGAAAGTGAAGAATATGACAGTGCAATTTTTTCTGTGGAGGATCAACGTGAAACACAGCAGAGTGTGTTGATTAGTGCTCAAACGGCAGCAGTTCTTGAACAGGTGGATGACAATAGTGATTTTATTGGGTATCAAGAAACTAACGTGTAAACGTGGTTTCTAAGACACCAGTTCTCGCGCTCTAATTTTACAACAGCATTTGTTCTTTTTTGGTGGTTGCTGCATTGTAAAACATCTATGTTTGTCATCCAACGTAATTCTAACTAGTAAGTGGTCGTGCGTTGCCTCCAAAACTTAAAAAATTAACAGCAGCCTCTTTCCAGTTTTCGGGTATGTTAGTAGAAGTGTGGTTTTTCAAAATTGAAATAAATTTTTAAATAAATACATTTTAGTATTGGTAACAGCAAATTTATTCAATCGGTCATGAGTTAAGTTGAGGCAACAGATATAGTTAAAAGTGAAACAAGTCATAGTTTCAATACTTACAATCACATTCAGCAATCAAGGCTGTTATATTCTAATAACAGTTGCAGGAAACATGGCCGAAATGGCTACTTTATCACCAAATTGGCTAATTTATCACCGTAGTGGCTATGGTTTTTATACAGATAGGTATTGTGAAACAAATTAATTCCCGAAACTAATATTTACCCACAACTTTAACTAGACTTTAATATCTGAACATATATGTACATTATTGTGCTAAATCGTGTGATGAAATCCGTTTTATTTAACCGTTTAAAAATGAGACTCAACATGTCTAATATGTCAACATTTTGATTTTTGGCAATACCTGTACGTATTAAATAGGTGGCTAATGTATTAGAAAGCTGAGAAATAAAGTACTCACTGGGTATGAATGCATTCTTTCTTGGGGAAAGTTCAGTCAATGCGTGCTCCACAGGAATGTAGATCGTGTTTCCTAGCACACTGAATTGAGATAATTTTTAATAATTATAATTGAGATGAGATACTAGAGTAGAGTACCAGTTCTGTACTCTATTATCTCATCTCAAAGTACTCCACTGAGTACCACTTTAGCACTATTTGAACACCGGTAGAGTACTTCGTGTTTTTTGTTGTTTTTATGCAATTTACGATGCAATTATGAATTTATCACGTGTTTTTAATTTGAAGTACCATTTTTGTTGCTTCCATCATATTTTCACTTCATACCAAGTGTCTGTTAAAGAAGGGAAGGGGTCACACAACCAGCCTGGCCTAGGGTGAGTCCGGCCCTGCAACAACTTTTGAAACGTATCACGTTATATCTCGAATAGTGTTAAAAAGTGGAAACAGGCTACATTATGTATTACTCTCTTAAATGAAACAGTGGATAATAAACGACGAATGAGCGTTTTCACGAATATATATCAAGTGGCCCAGAAACGGACAAGAGTACTATTTGACAAATAAGTGAATGTTTTCAATCGAAATTTTTGTCTTGCAAATATGAACATCACATCTTTTCGAGTGACTATATTGGTAAGTAAATTTAGCCCAATAATAACTCATTTGTAGTTGTTATTGGGATAACTGGGTGGCTGAAATTTCGTTAGGTTTCATTTCCTGTATTGCACATTTCGTTCCTGCTGTGATACACGCGACGCAGCCGTGATAAAGTAGCGCAAATAGTCCCCCACAGCACACGGGACCCCTTCAGGGTCCAAATAAAAGTAAGGTCTTCTCAGCTCAACATCTCTCCGGGGGACCACAAGAGAGTGCCGGTTTTAGAAAGCTGGTCGTTACGAAAGTAATGATACCGGCAATAAAAAATTGACAATATTTTTCCAATTCTATATATGATTTCTTATTGAAAATTTTAGAGATGCGGTTCTTTGACAATTCTTAAAGTACGGCCGTCGTAGCGGTCCGGCCCTGCACTGGTGCACGGGTTAGTGCTTGTGTAGGCCAGGCCCTGCACACAACGCACTAAATCAAGTGATTGGTCGACATCAAAATTAATCAATCATCATCGAAACATTCCTCTGCACAGAGGGCATATTGCCAAAATTTTGTGACAGTGCTTGTCCTTCATATATGTTATAGAGCATAAAATTTGATGAAAATTGATATGTTACATGGCATGTCTAAGTGTCCATGGAGGGTCACAATGTCAGGTCAAAGATGAAAGGTCAGATTTCAAAAATATTTTTTTATAAATTAACTGCTTTTTAATATGGAAAGTTAACCGCACGGTAATTATAGTCTATATGAGCAGCAAATGTGCGCCAAGTTTCATATTGAAATGTTTGATCGTTTAAAAGTTATTACAAAATTACTGTTTTTTTGAATTTTTTTGAAACCGACATTATGACGAACTCCCGAACATTCCGCAGATTATGAAACATGATTTATAAACCAGACACCTTAGGGTACAAGGCCCTGTAGACAGAATTTGCGGAAAGTACGGGAGTTGGGCAAAAATGCGATTTGAAGTTCAGGTGAAATTATGACGTAATCACGATATCAGAGCTGGGTAATCTCAAACAATTTACTGGTAAACATGTACCATTCATTATAATAAATGTAAAAAAATACATTGATTGCACTTCAAACCAATCAAATCCAATCAATAAGTTTTTTCGATTTTTAATAATAATGTATGGTACATGTTTACCGGTAAATTTTTTGAGATTACCCAGCTCTGATATCGTGATTACGTCATAATTTCACCTGAACTTCAAATCGCATTTTTGCCTAACTCCCGTACTTTCCGCAAATTCTGTCTACAGGGCCTTGTACCCTAAGGTGTCTGGTTTATAAATCAAGTTTCATAATCTGCGGAATGTTTGGGAGTTCGTCATAATGTCGGTTTCAAAAAAATTCAAAAAAACAGTAATTTTGTAATAACTTTTAAACGATCAAACATTTCAATATGAAACTTGGCGCACATTTGCTGCTCATATAGACTATAATTACCGTGCGGTTAACTTTCCATATTAAAAAGCAGTTAATTTATAAAAAAATATTTTTGAAATCTGACCTTTCATCTTTGACCAGACATTGTGACCCTCCATGGACACTAAGACATGCCATGTAACATATCAATTTTCATCAAATTTTATGCTCTATAACATATATGAAGGACAAGCACTGTCACAAAATTTTGGCAATATGCCCTCTGTGCTCTGCTATAATACACAATAAAGCAAACTAACTACTTGTACAGTTAACAAAACACTTGAAATGACGATCAAATTTTATTTTGAATATCCTAACTTATACTGACGTTGATACTATCAACAACACATGATTATGAAACAAGCTCATGACAAACAAACAACTAAAATCTAAATGACTATCCTCACTGTAATTAGAAACCAAAATAACAATATTCCCGACAAGTACTTGCTTAGCTAATTTTAATTGTCGAACTAAACGAAAAACTATCAGGATAATGTCGATTCTCACAACACAAGTACTCAAACAACAACCCGTGCCCAATTATACTGTGTGCCGGTTGCAAACAAACAACAGTCAACAACATGAACCAATGTATGAGAAGCAATGCAGAAAGAATGAATTTGCTTTGAGCGCGCACTCTTTGGTATTCAAGGACCCCAAACGGTTCAGCACTCGTTTGGTGCCCACGGTACTTCTTTGCGTCCTTCGTTCATTGGCGAGATTTTTGGTGACGTCATGATCGTTGAGTACTCTCAGAACTTTGTCATAAGGTTCTAATGTTGTTCTTGAAGTTCTCGGAACTTCAAACCCCACTGTAGAACTTCTGGTACCGCTTAAAATGAGTTTAGTTTAGGGGTTGGTTATTGGGGTAAAGTTACAAATTACAAAATTACTTCTCTAAAAACCTGCTTAAATATTTCAAAATATTTCTTCTGTCAACCTCTTGAAAATTACAAAGTTACTGCTTTAAATTCGGTCTTAAAAAGTACAATTACACATATAAATTTCGGCTTCAAAAATTCCAATTACAACTTCCTTTTTTGTAATTTGTAATTATAACATGTAATTTTGTCTTCAGTTTTAAATAGAATTGCACAAAATTAAACGTCGTTTTCATGTTTTCCGGGGAAAGCATTTTACAACAGAATTTTTAACTTTTAACTGTTTATGGAGGTTTTGTAGCCTATTTTTATGACAGCTCCAGGAAACATTGCCAAATTGGCTAATTTATCACCAAATGAGCTGAGCTGTTTGTATTAACTTCTAAAAAAGTATTCCACTTCCATTCAAGCTTCCACTGTGCTATCTTCAATCTGATAAAATACAGTTTTTTAGCTCAAACCGCTACCTTCAGCTAAAGGGAACCAGTGGGAGACCTTGGCCGCTGATGAATTTCTTTTCTTAAAAAAAACTTAGAATTATTGCATACAAAAATGGGTTGAAATATTTCACACCGTCCGTCTTTGACTATTTCCCACGCATGCATATTCAAGTTACTATGAAATCATATAATATGAAATCGCTTATAAGCACTGAAACCGGTTTGAGAGATTATGCACAAAAAAGCTCAGCGTTGAATCAATCGTCTGAATCACCCAAAGTAATTAAAGGATGGATCGCTGTATTTGAGCAGCTAGCTTTTTGTTAATTATTATCTTGGTATGCTTGGTCTTCACCATTATTGCCAACTATAATGAGTTTTCTCTTTCGAATACAACTTTGCTTCTTTTGTCCTGTCGGTTTGGCAGACAAAGCCGTAGAAGTTTCAGGTTTTCGGGTTTCAAACTCAAATGCTCTCCACTTCACGCCTTTCGCCGCCCACTCCACTTTTCTTAGGTTTGAATTGTGATAACTCCGTTCACTAATCTCTGTGTCTTGCCACTGCTGAACTTTTGTGGTCATATTTTGATATTTTGATTGAAATAGATTTACCGGATCTAGCTCGGTTCTTAAACTATTTTCCAGCTCAATTTTTCCAGTTCCAATAAACTCATGTTGAAAATTTTTGTTGAGGGCTTGTTCCTGCATGCTTTTTGTTTCAAAAGTTTTAAGTGTCTCCACGTCACTATTTGCCTTCTTGCTTTCTAACTTCCAGTGATTATTTCCCAAACTAAGTTGGAACTCCAACTCTTTACTTCTTCTAGTCATATTTTCTATCTTGACATTTTGTTTATTCAGACGCATCTCCAATGCTTGATTTTTTGCTATCAGCGCATTGCAACGAGAGCTCCTCTCCATAAACATTGTATTTAGCTCATCAAAATCACTACATTTTGTATCCAGTCCTGTCGCAAGTTCATAATTTTTTCTGATCAATCCGTCTAGTTCTGCTTGTAATTGTTTACACCGTACCAAAGCCTCTTCAGTTTTAGCCGTAAGATCAACATCACGTTGGGCTAACTCGGATTGAACTTCCTTGAGTTTTGTAGCCAGCTCCTCTGTTTTAGCAGTAAGTTTGTCTGCATCGGTTGAATATATGCGATTTTGTTTCAACAAATTGGATAGTTGAATTTGAACCGAGTGAAACCTTTTCTCATCCTGCTTTGTACTAGGAGACTGGTGTGCATTTGATAACCTATTGACATTTGTTTCTATGCGGAGTGTGGAACTTTTATGTTCACTTTCCAGCTTTGAGATTTTCTTACGAAGCTCCTGAATTTCACGACTTTTCTCACAAACTACGTCAACTAAAATCTGATAATGTTTTCCACTGTTTTGATGATGTTCCTGATGGAATTCAACTTGGGTTGGGTTGCGAACCAAAGGCAACCTAATCGGCTCTTCAACTGCAACTCTTTGTAAACTGCGCTTAAGGGAATTTTGACGAACTTGTTGGTTCAAAAACGTGTTTAAAAATTGTCTATGAAAATTCTTGGTGGGTTGTTCAGCAGTTTGGGATCTCCACTGGTTTGGAGGACACGGCAATGATGTCGCGGTAATTGTAATCGAAGATTGGGATGTGCTCGGAGATGGGAGTTGTGACGTATAATTTTTTGAATCCATTTGTAACTTTTTTGGGTTGAATAAACCACAAAATTGGGTAAAATTCCGTCACGGAACCAAGTAAACCTTTGGCTGTGAAAACACGATTCTGACTAACTATAGACGAAAACTAGGAATATATCTGTTCTACGAAGAGTTACATAAGCTTAGTAGAGCATGAGATAATAGAAGAAGCACTCAAGCACGTCGTTAAGCAAAACCGGTTATGAAAAAGCCACTGTTGAAAGATTGTTGAATTGGATTGCAGTCCTTGTACATTTTACATGTGGACGGTGCTTTAATGAAAGAAGTATAGAGTGAATAATTGTAAGAAAATCTATTAATGATCTTCCTTATAATGTTATGCTTTGTGATTGAGAGAAATGTTGATGAAATGGGTAGCTCTGAAGTTCCCAGTATGTTACGTTCATTTCAGACAAATGAAGCACTTTTATCTTAAGGTTAAAACGATGATGATTATTACACTCATAATAGCAAGCCAACTCATGTGGACGAATTGTGAAAAAAATTGCTCAACTTTATTTGCTAGATTGGGTTGTTGGTTTGTTACAACCTGTTCTGGTGGCGTGAAACCTTGATCTTTGAGCATAAAGGTTCCTACTATTCACCACATTTGAACTCATGGCTTTCCGTGTTTTTTTCTATATGTTATATATTCATGTTCTTGAGCACCAGTTTACTCTTTGTGGGCTATACACAAAGCGTAACCTTTTCTAATTTGTGACATTATTGTGCAGCAAATTCAACCAAGTTTACAACAGCAAGATTAGAGATAGTACAATTTATAGGCAAATATTAGTGCATCTTATAAACGAATTTAAGTACACCAGAAAGTGTAGATATGTCTTTGTGCATTCCTACAATCAACGGAGAGCTAAATTGTATAATGTATTTTAGTTGTTTTTGCGCTACACAAATATAATTTAACACGCAATATAAATAATGGTCCAATTTTTAAAAAAATGTATAGATATCTTCTGGTGGTGTGGAGTATGATTCCGACCTCAAAACTAGATAATCAAAAATTAATTCAAAATTTAAATTGAATAACTCCTACCCGAATTTTGAAATTTCAAACTTTCCAAAATGTGGTACTAGGATTTCATTCAAGTTATGATATGCAAATTTCAGATCAATCGGTCGATACATGATGGAGTATCGCGCCCAAAAGTTCAAACATCCAGTCGTTCCAGCTCACTCATCTCAAAGTACCCAGGGAAAATATGACAGTATTCTTAGTATTATGAGATCTTTCCAGATGTTACATAAAATGTTCAAAAGAAAACGTCATGTGCTTAGCTTGTACTCTCAAATGTCCTTTCCGTGGCCACACTTTCAAGGGGCAACGTTCTTTTGAATTAAGTAACTGCGCAGGGACGTGGTTTGTTTGGGACTAGGCGAAATGTGAAGTTTTGGATGAGAACGGTCTGATAATGAATGAGATACATTGATGTGCGAGGTAAACCAAGACAGAGCCCATGTAAAAATGCTCAAAAAATGTAGATTCTCAAACAAGCAAACGAACATAGCTTTACAGTACTCAGATTATAGATAATTGTACATACATACGGATACATACACATCGACCGTTTTTTCTAAAGAGATATATATAATTCGCCAATGCAACTTCAATCAAATTTTTAAGTATTGGCAACCAAAATAGACTACTAGGAAGGATCGTTTGCAGCTGATGCTTCGAATTATATATATCAAGAGAAGCTCGTAGCAGCGCGAGATGAATGTGGCAAAAAATAATGTCCATTTAGCTAGCAAGGTTTGTTAAAAACTACAACGCACTATGAATCTTAGCTGTGCTGTTTTTATTGAGGTAATCTTGAGTGAATTTGAGGTTTGTGAGAAGTTTTCACCAATCACACCATATATCTTCGTCTTGGTTGACCGTCAAAAAAAGATGGGCCAGTCGATAACCTAACCGGCTCGAAGAAATATATACAAGACAGATCCACAACGTTCCCCAATTTAGTTTTTATTGTGGACTGATGAAATTCGCTTTGTAAGATACGTGGAATCCAGATCCAGAATGCGAAGTGGGAATCAAATGGGGAAAAAGTTCTCTCTGCTCTGATGCAGATGCTCTCCTCTCCGTCCATTCTTATTTTGTACTGTCAGTTTGTGATAATAAAACTTGATTTTTGATTGCAGAGGATAATTGTACCTTTGTATATTTCATGACCTTAGAACGTGAATGAGCATCTCAACAAATCTTAAATGGGTGATAAAAGAGTAATATTCCAATACCATCATAAGCAGCACTTAAAATATCACAAGTGAATGCGGACGCTTTCAAAAAACAATACCAGTTTTGGACTAGAAATTTAACAGTAACAGTAAATGAAGTGTTTGCCTTTTTTGATGTCTGGAAATTCAGCAATTAATCCATCATACCCGACAAATATTGTTGTTTCTTGAGAATGTAGAATTGAGCTGTGGTAGGGGTCTCCTTATCCACCGAGTTTTTACCCTGCTTGTCAACTAATTGGTTTGGAATGGTGTTTCTACACTCGGTTGCACCTTTCCTATGGAACTGCTTTTAACCTTTGATTTTATCCGGAGAAATCAACTCAGTTTTGTGAGCGTTGCGGAGGAGATATCAACCAGACAGTGAAGTTAGGAAAGATGGCCAGACTTTACAGACAAAATAAAATTCTTTTGCAGCAATTTAATGAGGAAAACGCTGGAACTATTGCGGTAATTTTTCCGATGCTGGCTTGTATGGAACAAGTATTTTGCATTTGCATTCACTCTACGGGTATTCCACTTTCAGTTCTCATCATGATGATTTGTGAGGCTCTCAACTGCTAAGTTTTCATAATTGACGTGTTGACGCTTCGGAAGTAAAAACTACGTTGAAAAGATGACTCCACTGGTGTTTATCAACTTCATTCATGAGCGACTGATGGACATGCTTCTGCTTAAGGGTTGAACCTTTTTAATATTTCAAATTTATTAATATACAAAAGGTAGTTCTTGATTTATTGGTTTATTTATTTCGTAGTCGATCATTTTGTTTTTGAGTTCAACGCAACATCATCCAACATAAGTTAATGTTAGAAAAATACTTGTGCATATAGGAAAGTAACATAACGTATGCATAGAAAACAAAGCTGTTGTTCTATAAGAAAAAATTCAACCAAAGTTAAGAAAACTCTACATCAAACCCGACTAGAAGTAGGGAAAGAGTTAAACGGAACAGGTAACTTGGCATTAGATTGAATGAATGGTAATAAAAGCTATAAATGCGTCTAGGATAAAGTGCTTGTTAACATAACTTTTCCATGATCTGTATAGTCCGGAATTCCACCTGATTTATCGCAGAAGTGGACCAATTCACAATTCTGTAACAAGCTTAAATCCTGAGTGATAAAAATTGCAAACCAGTAAAAAAACGTATGATTCCAATCACCCAGTTCCTAGCTTCTTACTTCTGTGTTTGAATTTTGTTAGTTGTTACTACTTTTTATGTTTGGAATTAGGAAAACCAGTAAAATTGGCAAATCAGATTTGCAAAAGTTTGAGAGTGTTTGTTCACCAATTTTCCCGAGTAAAAAAAATTAGAGAAAAGTTTGCGAATGATGACTTGAAGATTTTACTGGTATCTTCACGAATTGCTAATTAATTAACGTTTTTTGAATAAACGCTAATAAGTGTAACATAAAAATTTACAGATTTCCCAAAGTCATGAGAAAATTAGTACCATAAATTTCTTGTAGTTTAAAGCAGTGACAATTGAAATTATCTAGCATAAAACGCTCACGTTAGTATGCTGTCACAATGGTTGAGTTAAATACTGATAGAACTTTGAGCCCAATTTTAGCCCTTTGAGCAACAGAACTGCTTTTTCGTAGAAATTTCAGACTTTTGCAGGAAACACATGTGTTCACTTTCTTAAAATTCACGTTTCCAACATGGGTTGGAATATTTTAAAAAGAAGATGGATACCGACGGTAGCAACTGCAAATCCCCAGGTCACGTTGCTCTTTGCAAAGAACCCGCTGCCAGAGATTATTAGGTACGTATCTTGCATCAAACCAACTTAGTTAAGAGTCAGAAAGAGATGAGGAAACGATCGACTTAATTCCTATTTTATATTCGGATAACAACTGGCAGCTAACAAAACTATAATACGCAAAGCGATAATAACCAACTTCTTTGAGTAGATGATTCATTAATTTCAGTAAATTATCTTTTCGTTTTAATTTTGTACCCGCTTCATAACAACGACCTTTAGGCGCGTTGGCTACTAGCTTGTTATCTACAAAAGTTTTCAGCTGAGTTATTGCTTTATATTCGCAAATCCCAGGATAGATGAACAACTTCCTAAAATCGTCGTGGATGACTGTAATTTGTTCTTTTCAGTTCATGCATTATCCCGTTATAATTGGGAAGAGTGGGTGGATTTCATTTCATCGTAACTACATGATGAACTGCTGTACTAGTCTCTTTGCATTTTAATAGGATTTTACAAACTTAAACCGAGCAGCAGACTCAACCGAGTCAAAACGAGTATAAACATGTATTTTCCCTGGTCCCCATTTCATTATAACGAGAATTTAAAGAACATGTTTTTGAAACTTTCAAGGCACCAAAATCTTGTAGACAGTTAGACAAGCTTTCACCAGAATCGTGTTCAGCTTTGTTTTTTATTTACGTATTGCCATTTGTCGCTTGTTATTGTGAACAGTACTACGCGGTATACTCCTTAGAGTGTCGCTGGAAGTTATATGATCACGTTTATCACAGACAAAATTAATTATGTCTCAGAATTGCGCTCGGCTCATATCTTCATAGTTAGTGAAACAAAGACTGATGTAGTACAGGATCTTCTACGGGAACAACTTAACCATCTAACTTTTCGTGAAGTCAATAATATGTACGCCATTAGAGTCACGAATGATATAGTGGAATAAATTTGGTCTATCCGATGACTTTCCCTACTAAATTTCGTGGAAATCTCTACTAAACTCATTTTACCCAGGTTCAGACAAATTTCAATTTTTAAGCTGTACTCCCTTAAACTTGTTATCAATTCCCATTACAAGCAGATTACAGTTTGAAAATTCGACAGCTTTGTGCTACCTTTGTTAGACAAATGAAAAATGCATGGCAAGACTGTACTCACGTGTAGTGTATTTGCCTCATTCACATACATTTTTCACAAGTAAATATATCCATCACTGCCAGCCTACATTCGTTTTACCAACGCATACTAAAAGGAGAAGCATGGAGTCTGAATATAAGTTTGCTTCCACTCTTACTGGAGTTTTCCAACTGCGAGAAACAGGAGGTGATGATATATCTAGCAGTAACCCCGAAATATTTCCAGTCCAACTCAGACTTTCTAGCTGAAAGGTGCTTCTGTGTGATTTCAAACTGTTTTTGTGTTGTATCCACCTTTAGCTATGGCACAAATTGTGCTTTCTCCAATAGCTACCACATCTTCAATCAAACCATTCTCAAAAACTTTAGTAACAAATGGAATTGGTTTCAATAGTGTGACTGCATCCTGGGACTTTCAACCCATTTATAACAGTGTGAGCAAGAAAAAGAGTTGCCGATTGACATGCAATTTAATGACGGTCACGTGATTGCAATTTGTTTGTACTCTCTGCTCATGATGATTTCGGCGGTAGGGAACTTGACTGTTTTTTCGGCCATTATTAGGTAAGTAAATTAATAAAAAATTTGGTACGTTGTAATTATCCAATTTGCTTAAAGCAGTTTTCAATTTTTTAAATGGTAGCAAAACTTTTTAAGATGCGAAATTTTTCAATAAAGACATCATTTCAGATTTAATAAATTCAAGTACAACATGATTAAAACGTCGTAAATACTTTGGTTACTTTATTTATATTAATGACCGTGGAAGTTGCTAGAACTTTGTTTAAAAGTTTGTTAATTTGTTTTATTTCACATACAAATGTTGTTTTTCATTGCAGACTTTATCGGAAAGGAAAACTCAACCGGATTAAGTTGTTCCTCTTACACCAAACAATAGCCGACTTGCTCGTAACACTTGTCATGATGCCATTGGAGGTAAGTATTTAAAAAATAAGTTGCATTATGCAAGTAAACTCATTCCGTCCTGTTTTACGTAACTATTAATGAATGCTACTTAGAATTAAATTCCGTTACGAATGAGACTTCTTGGAAGAGAAAATATTTGAATAAAAGGAAAGTCACTAACTTTTGGTAGGTGGTGAAAGGCAAACTTTTCCATTTGAAGTATTGTCACTTTTTCGGTGAAGATGATGTGGAAGCTCATTGTTACAAAACTTAGAAAAGAAAGAAACCAACTTAAAAGATCTTTTGAATTCGTTTTCATAAATTTAAAACTTTTTTGTAAATTCGTTCGCCGTACATATTCTTTGTTTTTAGTTGTGTTGTTTAAGTTGGTTTTATTGTTTGTTGATTGAAATGAAACCTTAAAATTCAATTTAAAAATTACCTTGCACTTTTCTGAGAAGAACGGAAGCATCATGAGCACAAATGAGTTTTTGCCTACAAATTGAAAGGAAAATTGTATTCAGGAATACTTTTAATGTGGGCCTCTTGGAAATTAATTTGCGTCATCTAAATTACTTTTGTTTGCTATTCCATTATAAATCTAAGTTCTAAAAACCAAGAAATTACTATTATTATTTCAGATTGCGTGGAACAAAACCGTGTCATGGGATGCTGGAGATGGGATGTGTAGAGTGATGTCTTTTTTCCGAATTTTTGGACTGTATCTCTCCGGTTTTATTCACGTTTGTATAAGTCTGGACAGGTACTTGCTGTCATATACCCACTCAATCGCACTGATGCCCATAATCGTGGAAGAGTAATGCTGGTAGTTGCGTGGGTTGCGAGCATCGCTTGCAGTTTACCCCAGGTGGAATATTTTACTAAATTCTTCATTTTAATACTCTATACTTAATTTTTTTATATATAAATGTTTATTTTCTGAACCAATCCAGTGCTTCATTTTCCACGTTGAGACTCATCCCGAATTTAGCTGGTACGAACAATGTGTCACATTCAACTCATTTCCTTCACGTGGAGCAGAACTTAGTTACAACTTTTTCAGCATGTTCTTCCTACCTCTTTCCACTGCTGATGATTATATTCTGCTACTCCCGAATTCTATGCGAGATGTACCAGGTCAATGGACGCACTCATAATGGTAAGAAACTTGCATCAAAACCACAATTCAAAACAGTAAGGAAGCTGGGTAGGAGGATGAAACACATGTGGCGCTTAAATTTATGCATTAAACTAAGATTTCCGCCATGAAAAACG